>JAODUI010000017.1:4235564-4259378 GCA_027563995.1 Papilio gigon | reverse complement strand
AAAATTATTTAAAGAAATATAAGAAAGGAGAGTCCTGGATGAGGGTGGTGTTGGAATGAAAATTGTGGAGATTTTTAGGGTAGGTGCACATAGAGAAGTGGGCGATTCGATGCTGCTATGATGATTTAAGATAGGGCTAAAAATATTGAGTGGAGTGCAAGATGCCTTCTGTCATATTGTATTGACAAAGTTTTTGTTACCAACCTGTTTGTCTGCTAATTGCAAATTACATATATGTTAGGATATTTTCAGGCCAGTTTTGACTTTGAATACCTTCAGGTCTGTTTGTGAAACTTTTTAGAATTATTTCAATTGTAAAACACGGGATAAATGTACAAATTTATAAGTTCTATTGATTATTTATAGTTGCAAATCAAAATTAGGTTAAGATGATGTATATGACTAAGAAAAGTTGTCTTACAAAGAATGTTCTGTCTAAAGTAATTAATTGTTTAGCAAGTAGATGTCATCGCTGGCTTGCGTAGGCCTGTAGTAGACATGTTTCGGGGTCAAGTACAGGGCCTTGCGTAGTGATGTTTAAATGAGGAAATAGCTCATAAAGATTTGTGTGCGGTTGCAATCTTCTGTGATTTGATTTAACTATAAATTAGCGATAATGAAAATAATGTTATATACTTTACTATATAATTAACAAATGTATTTCTAAATTGAAGCACCAATAGCCTAATGGTTAAGGGTACAGACTACCGATGTAGTGGTCGTGACTTCGAATCCCACCATTCGACTATTGTCGTGGACCATATCCTAACACAAGCTTCTTCAAGCTTACCAGGAATGATTACAAAAAATATTAGTAAATTAACAAGAAATCTACTAATATTTAAAAATAAAAAAAGTCTTGTGCCGATGATACTCACCTTTGTTTATATTGATTGGTTGATGAAGTTGGTAGCATTAAAAGGTTAATAATTCATTAAAGTAGATTAACCTCTTGTGCACAACATAGTTTGTCTGATTCATGGTCTGTGAAGCCCACGAATGTTTCCTTCAATATTTCCTCATACTATCATTATAAAATACAGTACTGCTATTATTTGATTGACCTCCAGATTTTTAGGTTACATGTTTAGCCAGGTTACAGGTTAGGAGCTCGTAATTGTTTATTATTATTATTAACTGTTACCCGCGACTTTGTCTGCGCGGAAATAAAAGTAATCTGTTAATAGTCTGTGCGCTATTCAACATTTTAATCTATGTCTGCGATAATTTACCCGCATATCTGTTGCCCCATAGCTACTGTGAGAGACCTGCTAAATCTAAACATCGACATTTATAGAATTCATAAAATTACTAGAATTAGTGGGATTACTACTAAGACTAGGATTAGTAGGATTACTACTATTATTATGATTATTACTATGACCAGGATTAGTAGGATTACTGACATTATTCACGTGTCCATTTAAAAAAATACCGGCAATGCAAGATATTTCTAAGCTTATCTCTTTTGTGGTCACATACTGGACAGTGTGTATAAACTACGTTTCAATATAGATAACTTTCCCCTTCAATTTTCTAGTTGAGTGCAGGTATGCACTGCAAGATCTATAGACCGTACATAGTGCTTACAGGGAGATTCCCTTACCTGTCTAGTTTTTACTGCAAGCCTTCTTTCTTGCTCGATGGCTGGGTACAAGGAAAATAGACACCCTAATTATATTTTATTAACTATGTTTTCATTGCAAAATACAGTCGCGCAAACATGTTCCGTCTCTTTCATATTGTTTGAAAAAATAAAGAAGACAACATGTCTGTTCGTATGCTTGTTTTGTTTTCGGATCAATGAAAATCGAAAAGTAACTGTTAATTTTGCAAACAGTCCAACTGTACAGTTGTCAGGTGTGCCTGTACAGTACAATACAGTTTGACCTGTGCAGTCAGTTAAAATTGAAGGTGCATAGCCGGCTCTCGTTGAAGTATCCAGGGTAATAATCAATTTGTTTACCTTTTTTTTTTAATTTTGGCAAAGCGACCTCGTTCGTACAACAGCGTTATGGTGCGTGAATCGTCCCCGGGCCGGTCCGCCGGTCGTTTGAGATACCGTTGTTTGACACAATTAGTTGAATAACCTTTTGCGCCCTGTTATAACTTACAAAATACAGTATATAATAATAGGGCTTATCAAAAAAACCTGGGCCTTCTCCTGTACAAAATTGTCGTATGACAGTTTTCTTGATATCCATTCACCCTCTAAGTTTAATAGCGTGATAATATTAACACAAGATATTTTCAGTTCTATGCTGTGTTTGCTGAGATCGTGCGTAACAAAGATTGAAAAGTTTACGCTTTATGTAATTGATTAATTAAAGTAGACTAATTCGGATAATGTAATATTAATATACGTTGTGATGTACTAGTATAAAGGATTGGCATTCCATCGCGTCGGGTCCCCTAAATTCGCATCAAGTGTTCGGCGCGCGGCCCCACTCCCCACCTGAGGAAGTCCAATTGTCAACTGTCAAAGTCGCCACACAATCGGGGCCGTCGCCCGAATTGCAACCCGGACCCTCGGCACAAGGCGGAACCAAAATGGATCGTATCACTCGAATATGACCATCTGAATATATACTCTTTTATATATATAAAAAAAACATGAGTTATTCTGTCTATATTAATATTGGAAGTAGTTGAAATGTCTCTCAAATTTTTTGTTAAATTTGTTCTAATTAAATAGATTGTTGGCGAACATGTTTTTGAGTGTAACTTTAAACCGCCCGCTCGTTTTTCCTCCTACAACAGTCTACCTACGTAACATATGACATGGTGCAAACAAGGCTACAACTAATATGACAATGCGTACCCAGCGAGCAACAATGCGCTCGAGCGGCGCGCTCCAATACACGGGTCGCCGCGCGCCGCATGCTGAGTGGTTAGCCATAGAATATAGAAGATGTGTGACATACCAACGTCTGACGTGACTATCAAAGATGCCATCCAAGGACGATGTGGAGGCCTTCAAGAGTAGAGTGAACGAGCACTAGTCAAATTAGTGCGTACCTTTCGACCATATCATCACTCCGCATCAAGTGGGACCGTGGTCGAGCGTTACTGTAGTTTCCATAAGAAAAAAAAGATTGTACATGCTAATATTTATCTAAAACTACTCAAACCTAATAGCATAAAGTATATAACAATTTGAGTTTTATTAAAAGGTTATCGTTCATATTTCACAATACTTTACAAAACCTTTAAAGTTCAAGACATATGGCAATAGTTAATTTGATTCACGTTTAACCTCACATAATCCGGCAGGCTTACCTAGCTTCAAACATCGCACAGACCAAGACTAGCTTACTGCAATAAACATTCTAAAATGACAAACAGCCTTTGTTTACGGATTATTTTCAATTGTAAATGTTTTGAAAAACTTTTATTATACTGCTTATAACGTCGCACGAAAGTTTTAATAATTTAACTTTTATTCTATTCTATCAACAAGACTTCTGCGAGCATGTCACTTCCATTGATTACATTGTCTACGACATTCGAGCGCACCTGGCACACGACACCGCGGTAATGATGCTCAACACCAAGTGACAGATCTAGACAATCTATGATAATTACCTCAGATGTATTGGAATGCAGTCTTAACTTGAGAATACAAAAGAAAATATATTTATTCACAGCAATTCTCCTCACCCCAAATAGTGTAGGCGTTATGTTTTGCCGTTTATGTATTTACCACTTAAACCGGTTTAAACGCGACAAGGGTTATGATAAAAGTTGATTGCGTGGGAGGTGAAAGTAGGATTTCGCGCAATCTGATATATAACATATACGTTTTAACATAATATTAGCATAGCTCGCTTACAAGTAATATTCTCAGGACGATTTCTATATAGAAAAACAAACAAACCTATTTTTTATAAGTACAGTCAGAACCCTTCACAGTGTTCCACTTTCAGAAATTCCTTATAAATTAGCCGTATTTCTTGCAACAAGACTAAGTCCGCCCCCTGTAAATATCCAATTAGGTAGCAGTAAGTTGCGCGAACGATGGGACTTTATTAATAAGCATTTAGTCGTGTTGCAGTGGCCGCGTATGAATCCTTCCCAACGACTGTAGCTTTTAGTAAGCATCACCGCAAAGGCCTTGATTGTACTTGACTTGTTTATCTCTTAAACACGGTATAAAGTCAAACATAGGAATGAACTAAGAATACGCAAAAATTGTACAAATAAATCAGGAATACTGTAACGGTGTAATAAAAAAAAACTAGTAACCTTTACGATATTTGTTATATTAATTTATTAAATAAAGAAGACGTCGACGTAGTATTCAATTCGGCCGTCTCAGTCGGTCGTCCGCCGCCATCTTAAAATTAATCGCACTCGGCGGTAAACAAAGCTAACAATTAACAGCTTTAAGTGATTCTTAATTGCTTCTTATTGTATCCGGCCCGTCTGGAATCCAACTGTTTGCTGCGTGCGCTAGTGTCGAATTGAACACATGTTCAAGCTTTCATGTAACGTCTGTGCTTATTTAAAAACACACTTACTAGCTGTAACAATGCAGCTTCACTCACATTCTCTTTATACGAACTAAATTAACGCTTGACCACAATCCCACCTGATGTCAAGTAATGTGGTAGAAAGATACGCGCTTTAGTAACTCCCTGTTCTTTCTACTCTTGTAGGCAAAGTCGTACTTGGACGGAAATAACGACACCGGCATGATTCAATCACATTAAATTTTTCGCAGAACTTTTTTTAATTCACTCACCTCCTTTTAATAGTGTGTTAATTTACAATCTAAATCCTGAAGTTGGGCTACAGAAAAAATTATTCAAATCTGTGCCGCGGATGCTGAGATCAAACATAACAAAGTTACAATAGTTTGTTTTATCCAATTAGTATTAAGAAAATTCAAAGTGTTATCAATTTTGCATATAGATGGCGTTGTTGTTAACCTTGTAATGAACGTGTTGTCTATTTTAAAATGTTATCAATTTTAACGTAAAGTATTTGCCTCCAGCGAATATCTTATAATAAAAGGAACGCCGGATATTTCTTCCCTGAAGATAGTCTACACGCGGTTCTGTGGCTTGGGGCGTTATTGTTCTAAAGTATAATAATATCTTGGATGCGGGCTATCCTATAACGGCTTCTTTATTATTACATTTAACGTAAGCATTGAAAATTTCCAAACCAGTACGACTTAGGGTATCTCTTTCTCAAAGGCCGGCGACGTCGACGACCACTTTTGTGATCCCGTCGCTCCCCCTTCTCTTATAAAAAAAACTGCTAGTAATTAACACATATAAGAACGACAGAAATATTTTCATTTAACAGTAATTTACTTTGATAGTACACATTTATAATAATTTCTTAACTAATTTCCTCATATGTTACACGGTATTAGATTGAAAATTTATATTTACCGAAATAGACGTATGATTGACCGATAGTCGCTTGTCCGTTGGTTACTTGTACCAACAAAACATGAAATCTCTCAGTCTGATAGAGCAGCGAGCACTACATTATGTTTGATACGTGTTCCGCCAGTCTAACTGCACCGTAACACAAGATTACACGAGAAGTATAACAACCAGTAGTGATTTGTCTGGAAAATATTTGGGAAAAAGTGCTGCCTTCCCGCGATCCTATCCCTCTATCAATCACTCCTTAATCCTGCAGGATCAGGCCGCCGTGGCAATAAATACTCCCCCTAATCTCTCAGTTTTACATATCTACTGCGCAGTTTTTGCACAATTTTAATAAATTTCCCCGCCAACGGACAACAACTTGACAATATCTTGAAGACAAAGCGCGTCTGTCGAGTGATAAAGGAATATCCGTATCCGTCGGCCGGCCTTATTGGATTTTTGAAATGATGAATACAAATTAAACATTCATAAGGACCTCGAGATTGAAAGAGAAAAGTTGGATGGAAAATTATTTTTAATCAGTATTTTAACATTTAGGGAAGAGACCAGCACGACGTAGAAAAAAGCTAAGGAATATTAAAGAATGAACCGGGATTGAATCTGCGGGATAGTTGTTTCGTCTCGCAATAAACTAGGGCACATGTACACAGCGTAGCCTTCGCCATAGACGAGGCTGTACGACGAATTTAAAGTACAACAACGTTCTGTTTAGCACAATATGTAATCCTTCATCCAGCAAATGTTTGGGGGACGGACCCATTTCATGTCTATGAGGGGGATGTAAAATTGGGTTCTAAGGTCACATAGTTCATTCTGAAATACATATTGGTAAACAGGAAAGGGGCTAAACAATCTATGTTGGAAACTGCGCACGTCTCGAAACACCATTAATGCGTACTTAAAACTTTGGTATACTTAAAAGGTACTTTACTCTATACAAACTTTTTAAGTACCGTCGTATTGGTACAATCGATGTAAAGAAAAAGTATGGTTTAAGGGAAGGGCTCTCCGAGTGAGTTTTAGGGTAGATTTTTTGATAAGCCATACTTTTTTCATTAGGAAAGTTAAATTCGATTACATTGTTTACATAGACTGGTTTTTATAAGACAGGAAATGCTAGAAAGGATTCTTTTGTTGGAGGAAATCCGTTTTACCAGCTTTTGAAAATAGCAAAGATAATGCATATGACATTCAAAAGGTCCCTTATCGCTGGCAGCAGGCGGCCACAGGGGCGGTTTTACATTCACCCCTAAAATAATACGTGTTGTATAAAGATTTATAATATGGACCTTTTTGTACCAGCAATTATTACCTGGTGTTTATTTCCTCATGTAAATGTAAAATTTGTAGTCTCCAATGCTACATAAGCTTTTCGTTGGTTTTCACTACTCAAACACGCACATTATGTTAATAAAAGTGGAATTTCACGGATGAAAAAAACAATAAAACAAATTATTAAAGTCCAATGTCCAAAACCTTACCTAACGTCGCTGAGGCTCTTACGAAGGCACTTGATTTAAAGAAAAATCTTTTCCACATCCACTACCAAATACATATGTTCATTAATAAATACCTAGGCTACTTGTTGTTTAAATAAATCAGCGTTGTCAATGCACGGATAATAAACAAGAATTATAACAAATAACAGGAAATATTTTCTTACATGTATCACATAAATACAATAGTTAATAGACAGTGGAAAGTTGTCGAATCGAACAGTTCTTTGCTTACGTCGTAGTTGGTACCGAAGCTCTCGTAATTGTATTCTCATTAACTACGTGTGTACAACTGCCTGTATCAATTGGTCTTTGAAAATAATACCTTGTATCCGTGTGTCCAGTATTAATCAATCATCTTCCGATTTTGGTATGTTAACTGTTTTATTTATGTCACCTTTGATGATGCCTCCTTGGGGAAAATATGCTCTGACCCTCCTGGACTCACGTACCAGGATGCTAAACACGTATTGGGTGTCACTTCATGTTGGAGTCCCCTCCATGACGATAAAATCAACCGTTCTATTGAATCTTAGTTCTTACTAATATTTGTGAAATTTGGGATGGATAGATAGTTGTTTGGTAAATCTAAAACTGCTAAATGGCTCTGAAAGGAAAATGGCACAGCGATAGACGAAGTCGAAGGCTAATGTTAGTTTAGCTCCGTGTTTGTTGTAGTTATTAATTTCGATGTACAAATGACGAAGCGACCATCTCGACTTGTCAGCTAAAGGAAGGAAACTCGCTATTGTTTACAAATTTGTTGTCGTTTGACTAAACATGAATACTCAATTATTAAGAAATTTATATAACGAGAAATAAAAACGATTTTTAAGCTGTGCTTAATGTTATGTCCAAGTAATTCTTTTAGTTATAAATAGAAAAATGATAATTCAAGTCGACTTTATATTTCATTATGTTCTTGTGTTGTGTGATTACTCCGAAATATTATACGTTATCTGTTAGATTTATTAATTTTATTTGTAATAGTCGATGTCATGTGGTTCTAAATTAAATTTGTATACATATATTTACAATACAATTATGTTTATTTCCTACTAGCTGTCGTAACCGGTACCGTCCGTGCAGGAATACAAAAAAACTTAATTAATACGTGTTCTATATATGTACCAAATATTTTTCTGAATTCGAAATGAACACCGCATCTGTACTTAATCAGTTAGCATAAGGTCTATACATGTCTCCAGTATTCATAAAAAATTCAAATCATACTGAGGGCATCGAACCCGCAATGCCATATGCACATGTTGACTTTGTAATCGATTACACGAGTCGCGGCACAATGGTAACGGATGCTCAACTATTGCGCGTGCGGTAATGGCAAGTGTTTGGTATGTAATTAGCACGTGTTTTGTTACTAGTAAGGTCGGAGGAATGCCGGCGGACGTTATACTGTCGATAACTCTTTATGGGAATCGAACCTGAATACTTAATGCGTTGGTTGACTGATTAATCCTTGAACGAAATAGGTCCTATCACAAGGAAAAAATGTAACTTCTTTTGTAGAAGCGAAGTCTAAAATAGATAATGGTTCTAAAGAAGGATTCTTTTTCCAGCTGTATACAACTACACGAGCAGCTCGCCGCAGCACCTGCAGCTGGAGGTGGGCGAGCTGGTGCACCTGCAGCGGGAGACGAGTCACTGGTACTGGGGCACCAGCCTGCGCGCGGATCGCAGCGGCGCATTTCCCAAGACGTACGTCGTGATACGAGACTGTGCCGTCGATAGGTGAGATAGCTTGATAAGCACTATCACTAGGGTTGCCAAAAACGCCAAAACATCAAATGTGATAAGAGGTGACCATTACTCCCTTGGCAGTCGAAAAGAAACGCTTAGCAGATGATAACATAAAGCGACATCAAGTGTTTGTTCATTAGGACTCCAAGACAGCGATAGCCGAATATTTTCACCCAAACATAAAATCCAGTGGCAATCTTTTTTACCCTGAACATAATTCTAACGCGTATCCGACTTTTATAGGTTGAAGAGTCGGTATATGTAGATTGCATCGACTAGTCACCGCTCGTCGTGAGGTGGCAGCCCTAGGCATGAGATATTCCGCTCGATTCAATAATAAGGTTTTAATTCACACGAGAAGCGAACCAGCGACCTCATATTTGACTGAGGCCGCCAATTGACCGGGTCTCTGACCCCATTGATAGCCAGCCGTCCGGCTAATTGACGCGCTATCACTTCACTTCACATTTTATCAACCGCTGCTGGACGGCAACGATGCTTCCGGCAACATTGGTACACGTTTACTGCAACACTTTTTTTAATCGTACTAAGGCACAAACAAATTGTAAATGTCGCCTTTTTGTCATTTACCCAGCCAAAGTGTGAAGTACCGGCGTTTTGTTCAGCGAGATTTTGTGGATTAAATGACTTATAAGGACGAAATAATCACATTGTATGTAACAAAAAATCTATGTTTTTATATACAGGTGGTGTCGATGAACGTTTTAGAAATAAATTTGCTCACAAACTTGGTTATTTGGAACACGCTTGTGCAATTTGTAAAGGATAGCTTCAGTAATAACTGGGAGGGCGCGTGCTGCTGCTGTTAAAATCTACCATTTATCTTTAGTCGAATCTTGAACATTTCCGTTATCAGTATCCTGTCTTTATAACATAGAAATAATACGATTTTCAAGGTATAATGACTATCGAGTCGACATTGCTACAAGCTTTGATTTAGCTTCACCGTGTCGAATTTTACAAGTTAAAGTTGATCCACTTCCCAGTTTCCGATCGAGCTAAAATTTTGCACGCATGTATAAATCAATGACAATGCTATATTATTGTGACATAGAGCTGATCTGATGATGGAGGTGGAAGATGGCTATAGGAACTTTGTAATTAAACGATGCGACCCCATCGAGTTTAGGCTTATTCTTCTCGACAAGTACTTTAATAAGAATCGTTTCATAGGTAAAATTATTTCTTTCGCGAGCATAACACTCGAGTATCCTCCGTATGAGCAGAGTTGATGATTTGTCGGGAACAGTTACATTATCTCGTTTGTTTTTAAACATTGTAACAGAATAGATAAAATTGTGTTGTTAATAAAAATAGTTTTATCAAAGGTGACAATCTTCACGGTGCGGGCGGCGTCCGGTGCTGGCCCCACTTTGTAGATATGATTGCATTCAAGATTAGCCACTAGTTGGATAACTTATTTAAGTATAGATAATGCTAATTTTATTTATTATTTTAACTGTTTCTGTCAATTTTTCATGATAAAGATATTGTAATCGGTAAACGACGACAGTGCTACCAATAAGATTTTTAGTGATTACGTCAGATGGCAGAGCGAAATTCGTGCAAAGATGTTATTGCGTTCTCTACCACTCTTAATATATTTAGTACATAATATTGAAAGTGGTAATCCACGATTATTTTACTTAAAGGCTAGATCTTTCATAAATTTACAGAAAATATCACAAATCTTTATTTTTTGTATTTCCTCATACATTTATGAAGATTGTACGTTGAGCATTTATTTGGTTCAGTTATAAGAATATATTTTTGTTTCATATTTATGGTTACATTAAGAGTATTACACGATAATATTTATCCTCAAGCATGTGAGCTCTTCCCTTATTTCCCTAGAGTGCGTTTACAGGGATCGCAGTGAAAAATGCTGCAGGAAAAAACGTAGGCGTGATAAGAGTAGGGCTGTCTCTGGGGCACGATGTGTCTTGCTCGCTTCCGTGTGCTTTAAATACGTTTGTACATCACGTATAACGGAGCCTCCGTTCATATATCTATCTGCAAAGTAATGAGGGAAAGCTTTATCCAAAAATAGCTTGCATTTAACAATTACCTTAATCAATGTTTTGGCTAGAGGTAATCTCAAAACACAAAAATTGTCAATCATTCAAATGTTTTTCTTGTTTTTATCCACGACTGTATCCGGGCAGAATTAAGGAAAAAAAACGTAGTGAGTAACCTATGCGTTATTTTAAACAGTAATCTATATTTGTGTCAAATTTAATCCACGTCCTTCCAGTCGTAGTATTTAGCGTGTTGCTCTATCACAGATGCGGGGACGCCGTGGTGGCGTCGGCGGGCGGGCGCGGCGTGGTGCACGACATCGCCGTCACGCTGCGGGAATGGCTCAAAGACTGGAAGAAGCTGTACATTGTGAGTAAAGTTGACACTTCTTAGACATCTCATAAGAGTTGTAATCTTTGGGTTAGCGTTAGAACATTTTCTAATTGTAGTATCCATTATCGAAATAATAATTTTAGTGTTCTTGTTAAGGAGATCAAACAAACGCAATAGCCTGTCCTGTTTCGGATTCAAGTCTGTTGTCTATTTTCATCAATAGAGGGCACCGTAGCTATGCAGAATAGTAGTTCCAGCTTCAAATACATGTGTTTGTCTTAATGTGTGCTTGTGTCTTGTCAGACGAATAGCGAACACTTCAAGTTTATGGAGGTGAGCATGCGGGCGCTGCTAGAATTGCGCGCGCAGGCCGCCTCCAGCGCGCTGCCGCAGGACCAGCTGCGCAAAGTCGCCCGCACCGCTATCTTCACTATTGACAAGGGCAACAGGTAACCACTCAGTGATAACTTTACAGACAGCTTTAAGCGGAATGTCGAGATGCATGTAATATTTACTGTTTGCAGAACATTAGATATGGAACTGGCGGTGCGGACCGCTGGCGGCCAGCTGGTGGACCCGCTCACTATATCCACGTACAAGCTGAATGCGCTGCACGACGAAGCGAATGCCAGGCTCGACAAGAATATGGTGAGGCTTGAAGTTATATAGTAACTTAAAAATTATCATCTGCTCACTCAGAGTCGTTACTGGGTTTGTACGGCAACTGCTTAGCGTAGCTTTCTCAAATTTTAGCTACACTAAGGAGATCATTTAAGTACTGGTTCCGAATGGCATATTCAGCGATGCGTTATGTCAATAACTGAAAATATTACACTGGCCGTGTTGCACTGCAAAATGTTACTGACAATTTTTGTTTGCGTGCAGGAGAGCGCGCCGCCCGGGGGCGGGGCGAGCGGCTCAGCGGGTGGGGTAGGCGGCGTGGGCGCGGCTGCGCGCGCGCACACGCTGGTGGTGCGCGTGCACAACTTCGTGTGCCGCGTGCCGGAGGGCGCCGAGCTGCGGTTGGCGCTGCACGACGTCACTGGTCAGAAGCTGACGGAGCAGCTCGTGCTGGCCTGGCCTCCGCTCCATCTCGCGCCTGCGCAACTCATGTTCACCGTATGTTCACACTCTAATTAAAAATTGCTTCATGTAAGGTTGACACTGGTATGCAATTGTGTAGTCCGAGATCCAAATTAGCTTAACTCTGTTACCATAATTTGTCAGTTGTACCTCTAGCGCTGTCTGTGCAGGACCTGGGCAGCGACATAAAGAAGGAGAAGGTGTTCCTGGTGTGTCACGTGGTGCGCATCGGGTCTATGGAGGCGCAGAACATCGACCACAGGTCAACCACATGTTACAATCGCTTACGAAAATTATTCTTAGACTTCGTCGCATCTACTCAACAACATCGACTAACAATCATTATCATTAGTAATTTATTGTTAGAAGTCAATTGTTTGTACCGTAGTTCCATAGAAGCCAGACTTGCATGTTGCTGTAAAGTACTGCCTGAAAACAACACGATCACTCGTAGCTCCAAACCTAAGCCGGCTTGTGACAAACAAGTTTACATTTCTTGAACAATGTTTTATATGATTAATAAATCGACTAAAAAGTTTGTATAGATTAAAACGTTTTTATTTTAAAATTGGGCTTAATTCCCCACAGGGCTAGTCTATCGCCGTACACCAGAAGTAAACTATCGTAAGTTATATTTTTGATTAAGTTTTTGCCAAGACACGCGAAATGTAAGCTCCGTTACAAGTCAGCTGGTTTCCATCATCGTACCCTTCGCCTCACGGCTGCTTGGGTCTGCTTTTTTCTCATTTCATTCAAAGTCGATACCCGGGCCATTAAAGGACATTAAACATTACCCTAGTGAGAGTCGGGCAATAATGTGTTCGTGTATGTATATGAGCGTTGTGCTGCCAGCAGACGCAGCTCGGTGGCGGCGAGCGTGTGTCTAGCGGGGCACGCCATGCGGCGCCCCTTCGGCGTGGCGGCGGCCGACGTGACGCGCTGCCTGGCCGCGGACTACCCCGACAAGGAGATGCAGGTGCCCTTCTATCCGTGAGTATCATCTACGCGCATGCATGCGTGCGTGCGTGCGTGCGTGCGCGTAACGTTACGTATACGAGGAAATTTGAATGCGTTATTTCTGGATTTTGATTTTTTTTAATAGATTGTTGTCATCCACGCACAGAGTCGTTAATTGGCACTTAAGGGATATTCTTAATATAGATTACTTAGTATATGTAATGGCGACCCACATAACGACTTGTGTAAAGTTAACAAGTTAACACTCAGAGTGTATACTTAATGAAAGATTCTACATTATATATTTAGTGTAACACGTTTTTTTTAATAATTTTCAGTTGCGAAAAGGAGAACATGGACACATTGTTAAAGAAGGTGATCGCCAATCGCGAGTTGAAAGACACCAAGAACCCACTGGGGCTGTGGGTGTCGCTGCAGCTCATTGAAGGAGACTTGAAGCAAGTAAGTGTGTGTGTGTGTAGTCAAATAATTACATTTTTACTCAACTTAATATTGAATGTGCCTTCAGTTCATCAATACTAACGTAAATATTGATTAACCGAGGTACGCGAAGAGAATCCACACCTAGTGGTGGGGCACCGCGCTGTGGCGAGGAAGATGGGCTTCCCCGAAGTTATCCTGCCAGGCGACGCGCGCAACGACCTGTACGTGACGTTGTGCTGCGGCGCCTACTCGCGCGGCGGCGGCAAGTCCAGCGAGCGCAACATCGAGCTCACGGCGAGAGTCGTTGACAAGTACGGCCGGCTGGTGCCAGTAAGTACACTGACGCACCTGACGACATTTTGATGCAAGTGTCTGGTGCGTTTGAGGAGTGTCTGACGCCACGAGGCGTGCTCAACTCAAATGAGGCGTTTCTTATGCTTCAGGTCTTCAATGTATCTTTCCAAAAATAAGTAAAAATGATTTTTTGAGAGATGTAGATGAGAGAAATGCGTGGTTTCAGGGCGTGATATCGATTGGTGCCGACCTTCCTCTAGTGGACGAGTATACGTCATTAGTCTATTACCATGAAGACAGACCGAGATGGCAAGAAGTTTTTAAGGTAACATACAACTAACGTTTGAATTTGGCGAATTTTCCGTTCTAGTGTACGAGTGTTATATACGTAAAACTACTGCATTTTTCAGGTTTGCCTGAACATCGAGGACTTCAAGGAGGCACACATAGTGTTCCTGTGCCGCCACCGCAGCTCCAACGAGGCCAAGGACCGCGCGGAGCGGTATTTCGCGCTCTCCTACCTGCGCCTCATGCAGCGCGAGGGCACCACCACGCCCGACAACCAACACAACCTCTGTGTCTACAAGGTCTCGTTCCTAAAATACTACCCGTGTCTTGCATTCCAATACAGACATGAAGAATTCAACGTAGATTTATTTCCCACCTAATTGATTACACTTGACCAAATAAATGAAGTGTGCTCCTGTCCACAGATCGACAACAAGCGAGCGGGAAGTGACGTGGAGGTGGAGGCTGCGGCCGTGTGTCTGGGGCTGCCGTCCAAGCGGGACGAGCTCCCCGCAGGCGCCGAGAAGGGCCTCACCAGAGCTCCACTCTCACTGGTCTACCGCGACTCGCTCACCGTGGCCACAAAGCTGTGCTCCACCAAGTTAACTCAACGAGGTAAAAAGTAAAAAACAGAAATAACAAATGACCACCTAACTATAACTAATAAACACTTACTTAACATAACTACATTACTTATTTTCAATGTACTATCTTAAGTATTTCCTCTGTGTCGGCGTAAGATAAATTCAATAACAACGATTTCAATTTTAATTTACCTTTATAAATATTCATTACCTTTATATATCTAACGGTTATGCTTATTTACAAATGGAAACAAAACTAATGACTGTCAAAATTATATTTAATACGCGTTGATTATCTGTTATCAAAGAGCATTTGGCGCCAATCGCCACGCAATGGGACGCCATTAAAAACGTAAGTCGAGGTCAGGGTCAGTCATGGCAACACAAATTACAAGGTACACCTTAAATTAGCTTTAACCTTTTAAAAGTGTAGGAATTTTCGGTGTATAAATTTAACCAAAATTTTTAGGGGAAGTTCTAAGAAAAGAATTTTTTAAGTTATTCCATACCGCAATGGATATAAAGTATCTCTGAAGTTTAAATTAGTTATAATTTACATTTAAATAAAACAATATTAATAATTCGGTTAACCATAATACCTATTAAATACATTTCGTGCCTTTAATCTAGACAGCTGAGTTATAGTTGTGGTAGACCACTGAACGTGAAGATCCAATATCGGAAACAAACCGCAAACTATATGATTTAATCGGAATTTACAGCAAGACGTAACATCTTTACTCTAAATCGAGTTGGTCTGTCTTTCGGTCAAATACCGGCCTAGCAACAAGACTACTACACCTACAAATAGTAGTTGATTAATAAGAGCTTTAAACATAGTTATTTGGTATGGCCGGGCTCATTTCTCCATACATTCGATTCCGCCCATCCATCCCGTCTATCAATCAAACCATTCCTGATATCAACGGAAGAGTGTGCTGGATCTCCATTAACACAAAGTCAAAGACAAAGTCGAAGTCGTGGACAATCACAGAAGGTTGACTCGTATAGTCAACGGACAATGACTCTCTTTGTCAAGCACTTCTATTTAATAGGCGATAATTACACTTTTACTTTATTAAATATGTTTGAGTTGTTTTTAAGTGGAAGTATTTATTTTCAGGTACGTCCGTTGGATACAAAGCTGGACAAGCAACGAGGGCAGACAAGTCAAAATTCAAGGGAGGGATAAACTTCGAAGTTTAATACAAAAATTACGACGTGACGTTTAGAGTGGGCTATAAAGATCAAAAAAGCGAGCCGGCGGTGTCTTGAATGATATGTTTATTGACGTCAGGTACTACGCTTTATGTGACACTCTCGTTTTATTCCAGCGTCGCACGCGACCAAATGACAGTGTTGATGCTATCACAATAGATGTATAATTTTGTAACGATAGCTCGTAATGCTACTCTACTTACTAGAACAACACCACCATTTAATTCGATCTAATAACACGCTAATCACAAATCTGCGATGCAGTCTAAAAATCATTCTATTAATTTTGTTATTTCAACGAACGATCGAGAACGAATGCTGTAGCCAAGTATTTCATTTTCACTTATCTCTCGGAAAAGCTTCGTTAAATGCACAGAATCCTTTCATTGCTTGTAGGGGCGGCGTGCCGTGATTTCGCATAAATTCATCGACTCTGCAGTAAATTTGTGGCATTATGCTAACATTCAAATTATAATACACTAGCAACACGCCCCGGCTCCAGTCAGCTTGTAAGTATTTTTTTTTGTTGTATTATGAGTTTTTTAGATGGAACAAACAAAAACATCATTAATCAATGTTTAATTAGACACATCAAAAAATTGTTGTTTATCGAAATGTGTACGAATAATGAGATAAATAATTGATTTGTACATTAATTATTAAACTGAAACGGATGGAATCTTAATCTAAGTAGATATTATTAACACGCTAACTATTTAATTGAGATCACGTCGTCAGTATGTATGAAATATAAAAAGCTAATAGTAATAAAACAAAATTAAATTTAAAGTCCAAAAAAAAAACCTTTTTAATGACAAATTTAAATACTTAGCGTTTAAACCACATTTTAAGCACAGCACAATATAAAACATTGTGACCCTGCAAACAGATTGACATTCTAAGTTCTTATTTACATTAATTATGTACAAAAATGTGGGATTAAGGGAAAGGTTCACTCCGGAACCTCAGTATAGCTCTTGACTAAAGCCTTAACAAACAAACGAAATCGGGCTCTCACGTTCAAGTTGTCTGACGCGGAGGTACAGGTCAAGAAGGCCCTACAAAACCTCTCGAGTATGGACGTTGAGAGTGTTAAGACGTTAATGGCTTCTTAGTTCTACAATAATGAATACATTGTTAAGGGTTAATTAAACGACCATGGACTAATAACAAGATGGAAAGATGTAGTATTCAAAAACATGAGCGCCAAGTCTCGGACGATAATGTCGAAGACAGAGCGAAGTGGAGACGGACGCGGTAGGCTGACCCCACTGAATAGAGAAAAAAATAATGTATTGATTAAGGCCTAGTCAGCCCTAAGAGAATAGGCTCCTAGATTCTGAAATAGGGAGCTTAATGAGCTGACGGTGATGATGATTATTGTGATGATTTATGTATCATAGTGAAGGTTTTATTTTCATTTTTTCATTTTCAGTCTTTGTAGTCACCATGATTTAGCTATAGTAGAGATGAAAGTGGTCATTAGGTCTCTTAGTGTAGTTTAAACTGTTTAATTAACTGACTCTGTGTGGAATAAGACCAGATCACAGCCAGTTGCTTTGCATAAGATATATGAGTTAATTGTAATTACAAAAATAGACATTACATTGATTAGACACACTACTAACAATAACAGTATAGTAGGTGTTATAAATTGACGATAAACACAGCGTACAAACACCAAAAATCAACGTGGGTGTCAACTGTGATACTGACACACATTTATTAGTTAACGTTGCAATTGTGACAATTACAGTAATAATAACTAACCTTTGCACTGATTATATGAATTCAATAGTAATGAGAAATTAAAACAAACGTATACAAACAATTTTATAAAGCTGCAATCAGACTTATTAAAAACATACATGTTTGTATTGTCAATTTAAACAATGAAACATAACAAAATCGATAGACCTATTAAATCACATTGTCAGCTAGTGGCGTGTAAATGTAATATCCCATTTCCATTGAACTCGAATAACATTCAAAAACATACTCTCCCTCTGACTCTTTCTAAAAACAGATAATTACATGTTTGTACACACATGTTTCGGCATTGAAAACTCGGAAACGAACAAACGGTTATAGACAATATATATACTAAATAATCACAATACGCTTCGATATAAAAATAAGATGAATCTAAAAAAACTGACATCATCATCAGCCTTTGTCTGCCCACAACTGGACGTAGGCCTTCCCCAACGCCTTCCACAGTATGCACAGATATAATGAAATCGCCAAAATTGTATTAAGTAATTACATCAACTAGAATGCGTTCGGAATGTAAGGACTATCTCGTTATATAGGACGAACGCGTCGAATATTAATAAAACTGGATAGAACTTTTCTAAAATTAGTGCATGACCTAAAATCGATAACGTACGAGAAAGCCACTCCGAACGAGCTTTGTACTAAATACTTTGTTAACGTCAAACGTTATTATTTCTTGTCAAATTAACAATATATGCAATTAAATTATCATGACAAATAAATGTGTAGCAAATTAACTAATTTATAACTAACTTGTTGATAGTGATTAAATAACTTTAGTAAAAAAATGATTACTCTCGAACATTGTATAGACAATTTTTTTACAATATAGCGACGTTAAACTTTTTAATTATTCTTTATCAAAACTCATCCCTATAGTGAGCCAAGAGAAACTTCTAACATGTCAAATTGTCTAAACCTTTTGTCAAAGCTTCAACGAAGCGACTTTTTGACAGATTGTGTGTTCAATTTTTGACGTGAGCATTTTTATTTAGATATTTTTATCGTTATCCCGTATAACACCGACAACTTTGTAACGAACAACATTCTTTTGGTTCAATATATTGCATAATACTTACAAATATCGGAAAAAATAACATGTTAGTATTTGGATTTCAGTTTTTTTTTTTAAATTGGACGAGATTGAATGTGGATGGCTATAAGGGTTGAGGAAGACCGAACTAGGTGTGCATGGATTGTGTGAAAGATTATGTGTAATAAAGGTGAGTAGCAGGAGCAGATATGACGGTTGATAGAGATGTATGGAAGAGTAGTATATAATGTGCGGACCCGCAGTAGGAAAAAGGGCAAGTTAGTTAGTTTAGTAAAAACACAAAATAACCCATGAAATATATAAAGATAAAATACTCAGAGTTCCTATCATCAAAATGAAATTTCTACTATAAATACATTTACAACGTTTATAATTTAGTCGCTACCAATTGTTCAATATGCAGCAAGCAGTACTTAGTGATCTAAATGTAGTAATGATCGAATCGGACTCGGGCGCAGGCAGACAAGCGGCAGACGCAACTCGTAAACGTTTGTCCGCTGCCCACCACACGACACGATTGCCAACACCATTAAACCTATTAAAGACTGTAACTGCTCAACATAATGCACTTTAGTATTTTACAACACCTTGTAATTTTATAAATAAAAAAATAGAACATTCAAATTAGGCAATTGGTGTCTCAGATGTCAATCACCACTCAAATAGTTTTCATCGAGCACTTTCAACATTCAAGTTTCATTTTCTTTTTTTAATATGTTTTTAAGGGCATTTTTATTCACAGTGGACATATCAATGCCTTAGTTATTCTCCTCTGTTTAAGGAAAGAACTGGCCCACACTACCGTATAATTAGGCCAGTTCTTTTCTGTTTTCTCTTCTTTTTTAGTCTCAGTTTCAGTCTCAGAAAAAGAAGTTTCAATTGAGTAAATTAATATATTTCTACGTAATTTATTAGCGGTACAATATGAATATTTGAAACATTTCGGAGGTGAATATATGACGATAATTTACAAAACGACAAATACAAGACTATATGAAGTGAAAACTGTTGTTAGCACTAAATACAAACAAGAATAGAAGTGCCTAACAGTATTTGCATTTCGTAGTTAGTTACCTCAAGTTTGGCCGCAACTAAATTCGGTTAGAGAGTTATGTAGCCTCAACAACTTTGTAGTTAATATTAGTGGGCGTTTACATTGCGAATTTATGTTATAAATCAACTGTTATGTTAACAAGTTATGAGTAACATATTTTACTTGTTACATATTTAGTTATTAAGCGATAGGAAGGCAAAGGTTAAATGATCGTTGTTCTCCAGATATGATGCAAGAAAGGGTCTGTTCAAGTATCACGTAAGCATTATTGGGGAGTGGGGGAATCTTTACTTTGGTTATTTTTAATGACATAGGGGTGTGGGGTAGTCTAGATGGTGATTACGTCAGCAGTTTTACTTTTTTTAAACATTTTTGCGTGAAAACAAACGAAAAGGACTTATAACTGCTGCTCATGAATCATTAAAGAAATTAGAATTCGTTAGTAGAAGAATTTTTATACCAATGTTTACTTCATTATGGGAGGGGGGTTCAAAGCTTTGCTTACTTTTGCTGACAAGGGGGATGGGGGTGAATAGTTGTAAGAAATCTGCTTACGTAATACTTGACGCCCCAAAAATGTTGATGATGATGACAAAATATTGTAAAGTGTATCATTCTTTTAGTTCTTCTCTGAAAGTGTTTCGAAAATTCACGCCTACGTGTGTGTTTTAGCTTTGTTAGTAGTGTTCGCTTTAGCTTTTCTTTTCTTCGTTTTTCCTTTGTTTTATAATGTCTCGTATAGTTCAATGCGAAACATAACAATGTTGCAGTTCAAATATTTACAATTTATAACCGCATATCGCTGATTTAACATGTAGAGGTGTCTGTTGTAACTATATAGACTTGCTAATATTTTATTTACAAACTACAAGTGACTACTCAACACATATTTAACAATCGTATGCTGACTAATTTTACAGAGTTTTAAAGTATTAGATGTGTAGTATCAGTTACAAGTACGAACTACCGATCTAGCGGTCGTGGGTTCGAATCCCGCCATTCGACTATTGCCATGAACCATATCGTAACACATGCTTTTTTCAAGATCACCAGAAATGGTTATAAGAAACATTGGTAATTTAACAAAAATCTACTATTATTAAAAAAAAACTGATATAAACGTTAGTTTCTGAATAAATGTCATCAGTAAAACTAAATTTGCATGTTTATAGATACGTAGATAAAGAATTACACTATGTTTTAAAATGCTTTTTAAACATACACTTTTATTTTTAATACATTAGTTGATTTTAACACTTCTAACATTAAAAGTCTATCACAATACGATATATAACCAGTAATCATCGCAACCATAACTATAGTCAGTACAAATAAAAGTGGTTGTGTAACGTGCAATACTAAAATAGTTCTGAATAGTAATATCTGCTGAAATGTTTGTAGATGTCAGCTGCGGCACAATGCCCCGCTCTCATTCACCTCTCCACCTAGACCCCCCGCTGTATCGATTCATTACATAGACTCCATTTAGAAAAACCTATCTCGATTTTAAATCTTAACAGCTATTCTATTGAAAGTCGATGTTTGCTTGAGTCAACTACAATATGACACTGTAATTAATTAAATGCCTTACTAGTAACATATTATGACAATAAGGTGAAAATACGTTTTTTTAAAATAGGCCATATGTCAATCAATCTGTATTTCTTTTTTTTTACAGTTTTTATGCACAGATACCGTTCACAAGATGTGTTTATCACTAATTGTAGTTATATATATAGCCATTTTTAAGTTTATTTATAACGTTAAGCAATAAAACTAATTACGTAATTAGGTTCATAAGCCTAGTAAATAAATAAACAATAAATAAGCTATTGTCACAATGATACGTAAATAGCATACGGTGTTTCCGAGTCTGGTTTTAAAAATGAAATTTGATTCATTCTTGATATTTTACAACAAACAGTTACGGTTTTCGTAAAGTTAATTGTGTTCAACACTATTGCAATTTTAACTTCACTATTAATTTTATAGTTATCACTACAGCGCGACATCTAACATAACTAACGAACATTAATACAGATAATATAATTGGAGTGTCTGTATGTAACATGAAAACTTCTTACACTTGATGTATTTGCGTTAGTTATAACTAAAAACATTGTTTTTAATTTCTACATATCTATCCCCAAATCCGGGTTTGTTCGAGATAGTTTGAACGGTTAAACCGATTTTGACGGGACTTTTACTGGAAGATAACTAATGTATAAGAGAATAATGTGGCAATACGTTTTGTTTTTTTTTTTAATTCCACTCTGACAAAGTCATGAGCAGCCGTTAGTTTATAATAAAATTAACAACGTAATTATTTGTAAAGGCGCGATAACGATTGTGTTGTGTGCCAGTTTATTTTTATTGTTACAAGAACAGAATTAGTTCAGTATAACGCAGTTCAAATTAACTATGAATGTAAAGAGCCAGGTCACGGGAGTCAGTGTCATGGGAAATTTTAACAATTCGCTTACACATGGCATCCTACATAACAGAGTCCGTAATAAAGGGTGGGTAGAGATTCATCATCATCATCATCCTTTGTCTTAGGTCTTTCTTTTGTTGTCTTGGTTTGTCTTGACACGATTATTTACGGAGATACGGGCGTTCACGATCTCTTATGTAGGACACCAGACCTAAGGTTACTGCGCCAGCGGAGTCAGTATGAGTGGTCCCCTGCTTGCCGTATAGGAAACACCTGTCTTCTAACTAATATCAGTTACACAAACCGCTAACTAAGCTCAACTGTAATTAAAAAGTTTTATTCAATTAGATTTAAAATATTGCACCGAATATTTACTTAGTAACTTATCATTTTCGGCACCGACACGTCAGATAAGGTATTCGCATCGTGTTTATCTATTTTTAATAAAAGCTAACAAAAAAAAAACCTTCATTAATACACGTTCGAGAGATATCGATGCTCCACAATGTGCCACGAACAATTAACGACCACGAAACCGCAAACTTGTAAAGTAAATGGAACGCCTTATCAAGCGGTGCAGCGATTTCTGTCTTTTTTTTTTATTAAATTGAATTTTTTTTTTCATTTCATTTAACACGTTCAGCGCCACCGATTCACTCGAATTCACATCAGTGTTTTAAAATCATAGCAAAACAAATTCAAACAGACATAACTTAAAATAAAACACATTTTGCTTGTTTTACCAACTTTTTCTTGGTTTTCTCTGTCGTAGTGTATTTTTTTTTGAAGATTTTATTGCCTTGTTACTAGACTTTTAAGCCAAGCGTATATTCATCGTTACGATTCAAAAGCTAAATTAGGTAAACAGATGCACATCCAATTCTAAATTCGGCGGCCATATTGACATTTGAATTTATTAGATAAAATGAAGTGTTATTCTAAAATTACTGTAGTTAACATTTTATACGACAATAATTGTATTTAAAAAAATGTAATTTAACACTTCCAGTGTAAAATATAGTTCGTTTATGGATTAGTTTTCATTGGAATCCTTTAAGTTATATCTATATATCGTTTACAAATGACTACAAATGTACGTACAACATGAAACGATCTGCAATTCAAACACTGAGATTGTGTTGAAAAGTATCACATCGTGTTGGCAACGTAGTAATCCGTCTATTACTTTGTTATAATACCATTGTTAAATATATTACACGTACATCATTCATAATATCGATATTATTTAAATCAATACATCATTAAGTACATGTTATTATGCATTGTTACAAACTACATACATCGTGTAGGGCTGTCAAGTTTAACTTCTATCTTAAAACGACAATAAAATAAACGCGCGGAACAATCAAATTTTTACTTGATTAAAGATATTTTACCAATTTATTAAATATATAAAAAAAAAACAAAAAAAATTAAACATCGCGCAATTTGTTGAACATTTTCATAATTTGATCTTTCAAACATACGACAGAATTTATAATCTTGTATAATTTTTTTTTTTTTAATATTAATTAAAACTTGTCCAATCAATGAACAAGTAATGTGATATCAATAAAATCGTATTGATATTAT
>JAODUI010000017.1:4198508-4227524 GCA_027563995.1 Papilio gigon | reverse complement strand
GAACATTCCGAGACCAAGATACGATAAATCCGTTCAGCCGTTCTCGAGTTTTAACGAGACTAACGAACAGCAATTCATTTTTATATATATGTAGAAGATATAAAACTGATACGTTAATTAGCTCTCAATGATGTCAATAACATTTAATAACGTGATGTTTTTGAAAAATCTTCTTTAGCGCTGCTGATGTTTATGTTTTCAATAAGATTAGACATTAACGCGTAATTCCAGTGTTTTTCCTAAACTGTAGAACAAGAGATGTTTGCGATAAATGAGAGATTACGACGCGAGTCTATTGTACAGACTATTTCAGATTTCACATTATCTGATTACGACATATATTTGACGCTAAAAATGAAAATCATTTACTTGTATATATGTTTTGAATAACGGAAGTGCGCACTTATCTGGTATTGTGTAAACCAGTTTCACAAGCGGCGTTGTCTGTGCCTTAATGGAATTAAAAAAAAGTAATTGAATGGAAATGTTTGTCTTTTATATGAGTTTGTATTGAGTGAAGACCTCTTTGGTCTAGGAGTGTGCATTTTGTCAAAGAAGTCATACTGTACACTGAGATATTAGACCTTTTTACTATGAAAAAGGAGAAATTATGTATAAAATAATATAGCTAAGAAGACGAATAGAATCACACCTCCTACTTTAAAATCGCTCACACAGCTAGTCCGGAGCTGTGTACATGTGTCACAATGGAACAGACAAACATAAATAAAATATTTACTTTACCGGACACCCTGTATATAGCAACGATGATTCGGTCAATTTCCGTGGCATGCGTCTCTCACGGCTTTACTCTCGCGACGCACGTATCGCCACCGCTCGACATGTTTCGAGATAAGTTGCACATTTCAGATCCGAATCTTGAAGCTCCACACAATGTTAATGATCAATTTCATCATCATTTAAGCGCCAATAGCCTAATGGTTAGAGGTACGGATTTCCGATAACGTTATCGAGTGTTGGAACTTTGCATACTTGACTATTGTAGACTATCCTAGCACAAGCCTGCCTTTAAAAAACATCACAGACAGAACACTTGAAGATATTGTTTAATCTTAGTTCGATTGAATTCCATCACAATTTGAAAACAAATGAATTAGTGATGTAAATATAACGGCGTGTCCTCGCCACGCTCTCGAAGGGTCGGCGCTCCAAGCTCCCTCTGTATTATAACATTTTTGTCCGCGACTATCTCAGTAACACCCACAGAACATCGGCGACGTCACGCCGTGGCGTCACGTGCGACCCTAGATGAAGAGCAAATAAGCCTTTTTTAATTTATTTTGTTAATTATAGTTCACTAGCTGTCGCCCGCGTCATCGTCCGCGCGGAGAAAAAAAATTTAGTAAGCTATATGTTCCAAACTGTTCTACATCTATGACAAGTGCCAATGAGATGTGTTTATTTGTTCCGGAGATAAATTCTAACAAACATACAAACTTTTTGTATTAGTAATTCATAACTGAATCATGTGACTTAGGTTTTTGCGTTATTTACCTCGGTATTATTTATTTTTGATGAAGTTGTAATGATAAGAAATAACAAAAATCATTTAAAATATTACGTTAAAGTAACAACATCGTATGAAGTAGAACTTTTTATACGGACATTTAATGTAAGAAGTCTGTTGTTTACTTTTGTAGATAATGAATACTTTATTTTCATATTACATCGTCACGACGCTACGTTGGTGCTTGCTCCTATATTTGTGACACACTATGTTACAGGGAGAGTTGTTCCACTTTATTAAAGTGCTGAAGGTTTTGTTCTGTTCCTTGGTTACCCCTTCTCCTATTTCATTCGTAGATGGTCACAGAGGAGGTTTGTGTGATTGAGTAGTCATTGTTTGCCTTGAAGAGATACTTGCAATTACAGGGTTTGACATGACCGGTAGATGGCGCTTATCGTAAACCTTGTTTAAAAGTAACTATGATCGAGGGCTCCCTCGGTGGCCTCACTTAACAGTGAAAGAAATAACTTTCTAGTACTGGTTTGGGGCATGGAGGTTTCAGTGGATCAAATCTTACGTAACCCTTTCTTCTCTCTATAAGGCTGTCTTTGTATAATTTCGTACCAAGTAGCATCGTTTAAATTTTTTTTCAGAAAGGAAAAAAAAATTTGCAAGTTAATGAAATTTATTCTGTTTTACTTTCACTTTAATTTCATATCAATATAGTGTTGTTAAACCAAATATCTATATTTAAATTAAACCGGTTGTTTTCTAAAAAAAAAAAACAACCATTAGTACGTAAAACTGTAGTTGTAACTAGGTTACAGACATTATCGCGCTGTATAAGACTGCTGGTAAAATAATTTTTGTATCAAGTACACAAACATATACAAAATAACGGAACATGTTATCTGTCAGATTGTAAACTGATGGACTTTAACTGAAAAAAATATCGTTATTATAGAAGTATACTAATTTTGTAAATCAAAATTATTTTTTATCAATCGATTATCTGCTAAATTATAAAATAACTATGCGATGTCTTTAGCGTATTCAATAATCTTTCAAATTGTTAAATTAATATAATCTAATAATTAAAGTGAGTTAAGTATGTTGTGGCCAGAAAGCTTCTGGTAAACATTGCATGCAGGAGGTGTTTGTTACCTGAAAAACGCCTAATTTGGCGCATACTTGACAAATCTTAAATCACAATATAGATCAAAGATTTTGTTTACATCGCAAACATAATTATAAATATAAAGGTGAGGCTACACGAGCGGCGCACACCGCGGCAGTCACTCGCACGCGGCGGTCGGTCGCGGAGAGACGTGTTCTATTCCGCGCACAAGTGGACTAGGGCCAAAGTTTTAATTTATTTTGGGAGCGGTTGCGGAACTTATCGTAAGTATTTGTTGTTGTTTGTCATTGGATTATTTGTATTACTTGTGGGCAATCATTACTTTTGAACATTTTGAATTTTAATACGAGTATGAAATAAAAAAAATAAAATTGACAAAAACGAAAGAAAAACGCAATTAATTAATTAAATTTTAAACATAGAATTATGTAAAAATGTAATATTACATTTTAACGACTCGAATTAATCTTCATATCAAAGGAAAATTTAAAATAACGTACAGAAGTGTTTTAAAGGGATTACGTTAATTATAATCATCGGCTCTATAACATCACCGCACACCTCGCAGCTGCCGTCGGACGAGTTCGGTGTTCTAGCAAAATAAAGATTTAAAAGAAAAAACCGTTAATATTGATTCATTACTTCGATGATGTATACTTGAAAAATCTTTTGAATATTGTGATAAAAACAATGGTCGTTACAACTCTTTTAACGGCTTAAATTTCAATCTGAAAAGAACCAGTTGCCTTTTTTATCCTTTATCTTTTTAAAGTTGACTGCTCGCTCGTCTAAATCATTTCTGCTTAAGTTTTTTCGTTTTATTTTTAGCACCCTTTTGTTGCTTTTTGAATATGAATTACACAATCTTTGCGATCTTTTCGCACGCAGTGATGAATAACAAATAAGCTTTTAGTTAGTGCGATGACGGTGCGGATTTTTTTTATATACTCACGAATGTGACTCTGGAAGGTAGGTAGATATGTTAGAAAATTCAGTGCTTTGTCCAATCTATCTGGAATTAAAAAAAAATGCTTTGTTTCGGATATCAGTAGTGGTGACATCAGGGAGGCTAGATAACAAAGAAAATATGAAATTTTGACATAATTAATCTAAAAACGTCGCCATTTTTTCGTTTTAATACGGCTAACCATGCCATGTTTTGTTGTGGAAAAACATTAGCAGATTTTTGTTCATTTACTAATATTTCTTATAACAGTCCAACTAAGTTCTAGACTTGTGCTAGGACATGGTCCACGGCAATAGTCGTATGGCGGAATTCAAACTCTCGACCACATGTTCGCAAATCCCTACCCTTAACCATTACGCTTTTGGCTTAAATTTGTCTTTCGTAAGTTTTTATTAAAATTTATTTCTGTCTTTAAATTTATTTTGGTCGAAAAACTTAGTAGCCTATGTGTTATTCCTGACAGTTTATCTTTGCGCTAAATTTCATTTAGTTCTGTTATGTCGTTTTAGAAGTTAACAAACACCCATACATCTATATACTCGCATTTATAATATTAGTAAGATATATGGGCCTCATCTTTCATAGCATTGGTTATTGGTAATGGGTCAATGACCTAGGAATTTGTCAACAGTCAATACATAATGTTATATATGAATTTATATGAAATACTTATATACTTAAGCAACATTTAAATGTTGACTTGTACATTTAATAATGTATTTTTTTGGTACGAATAAATTATTATTGTAATATTTCAGTATTATAAAAAATCAGATTCATGCATCGCTATATTCAAGAAAAATTATTAAGAAATAAAAGGGAAAAGAAACAGACAATTAGTATGCGTTTCTCGAACACAGCGCTAGCTAGAACTTTTTTGTATTTTACCATTTTTTTCTATAATTATTCATTATGAACTTTACAAAGAAAATGTGTTTTATAAAGTCAACTATGACGAAGGTAAGACAAAGATTTTTTTTTGCCGCAAGAATTGTATGATATACACACTTTTATTTACATTCAAACGGTTTATATTCAATAGTTATTTTATAACCTTCTACATTGAAATTTTCCAACGAAAGTCAAATTAGTCATCTGTGTCATATGAACGAGTGGTCGCACATTGCTCAAAATGCCACCTTAATAATCAAAGTTTTATTTTTATTTTTATTTTTAATTAAAAAAATGCTTCACTAATTTCCTCTCCAAGTTAACACATAATTAGAATTAACTCTTCCACACCTTTATGCTTGTACTCAATTTACTTAAAAACAGTAATGATTTTGCTTAATCTATAGATGTACGTCTATAGATAAGCTAGTATCTATACACGTATATATAGATACTAGCTTATGTGCGCGATTGCGTCCTTACTGGAATAAAACAAAAACTTAGTACGCGGTATTGTCGGCAGGAAGGTGTCCCTGCGTCAAATCCATTTAGCCTTGCAGTTACCTGGTAACAAACATCCACCGATACTTTCGCATTCACAACATACTTAAAAATAAAAATAAAAACGTAGCCATTGACACGTTGACGTATGATTATGGAGACGCGGTCACATGATATCGACGCCGCCGCTGCGGTGAGGCTCGCGGCTTCCACATTATAAATACGAGCAGACTTGTTGCGACCGAACATGTTCCCGCCGATGGCTCTCAAACTTAACTTATCTTTTAAGTTGGCACGTCTCACAAAAGAAAACTCTTGTTTTCCACGTGCCAAATCATCCCGTGTACTACGTTTTATGACACAATATATACTGTCTGTCGTCAGAAAATAAATGGATTCGTTATCTTCACATTTAGAATATTAACTAGCATATTAACTATTGAAGTGTCATGTGGCATAGCATAGACTTCATTTTTAGCTAACTAGCAAAATGGTGCAGTTAAAACTTACGCGTGAAGACGAAACTGAGAACTGTACAGTTCAACTGACGACTTCTCTGTGACTGGAAATTAAAAATTGAACATAAATGGCAATCTTAAGTCCTATTTTGTACGAGTTCTTTTTTGCTTTTCTCTGGATCACAGCAAATTTTGAGACGTAGAAATCGATGCTTGTTTCCTCTATTACCCTTGAGGGTCATTAATTAATGTTTATAAATTATGTGGGCGTCGCGGTATCACATGGAATCCAAACTCCCTTGACGCCCACAATGACCAAGCGGGAAGGAAGAAAAAAAATGTTCATAAAAAGTTAAAAAATAGTTTGACAACCACTGACTTATCCCTTTTTTACGATTCCTGTCTTTACTTCTTGTTTGACTTGTTGATATATCCAATACGCGAACGCATCATTCATACTTGTTATAACTGCGTTGTTACTCTTCCAGAATGTTATAATTAATACGCTGTGAAGTTACGACTTGTATTCGTTGAGGTTGTTGGAATTTTTGAATCTCATGAAATCTTATTTATACTAATATACGAAAGATTAATAGATGTTTGCGAGCAGGTAACTCCAAAACGGCTTAATAGATCTGGATGAAATTTGGCACAGAGATAGATTACTGTCTGGTAACACATAGGCTTGATTACTTCCGCGCGGATACAGTCACGGACAAAAGCTATTAGATGAACATTATAACAAGTAATGAACTATTATTACAAATTAATATCTTTTCCTCGGTTTTTATAAGTACAATTAAAAAGTAATAATTAATAGGAAATATGCTTTCTATAATTTATTAACAATATTTCCCAATATTTTTTTTATCTTTTCAATGGAGGTAACACCAATGACGTATACGCAATAAACCTTTATTCTCAAACTAACAAAGTATTTAGTTATAGTTCTGTATTTATTTCTTTGATTCATAAATAAAAGTACGTTTTTCTATCTAGTTTAAACTTTTTCATTGAAGTTCTGAGTGTAACCCATTTAACAACAACATTTTATATTATTAAAAGTTATTGAGTCTGCCCTGTCAGGTGAATGACGTAACTTTTGAGACGGAGTTTTGACAGGTAGTGTAAGAAGATCATGTTGTTTATTTTATGTTATTTATATCAATTATACTTTAAAATGAATCGTCCTAGTACAAACGATGGATTACAATATTAATTGACCTTCCCTCACTCCCGTGACAAACATCCTCTTGTAGTCCGCGGTCCTGGGATGTGTGAGTCATAATTCTATCTGTACTCATGACTATTATTGAGCAGATCAACTCAATAGCTGTATTGTGTTTAATAATTACGTCAGTATTCCAAGGAAATATACTAATATTGCTACAGCAGGGTAAGGAAAATATAGATCTCAAATAAGTTATTTCGTGGTTATTCATTGTCTAACTGTGACAAGTTACAACACTTTCAATGCTAATACCGTTTTGACGTAGTAAAGTGAAGGTGACAGTAGCAGTTAATGTGTTAAAAGGTAATAATATGTGAAGCGGTTACTAGGAGATAGTAATTTCTTCATTATAGTGTGAAATATATAATTAAGTACACTTTAAGTTATAATTGAAAACTGAAGATGTGTGAAGGCTTTATGTGATTCATTTTTTATCATAACTGTCAAAGTATTGTCATTGGTATTTTAATATAAAGTGACTTGTAGCTAATTATTTCTCGACGCAAAAAAAATCCGCATACTGTACAAGGCATCGGGCAAGGCTGTCCAGTAGTGGGCAAAAAAAGGCTGATGATGATGTCGATAAAAGAAACTTTACACAGGTATACAATGATCTTATGCGCGTTTACGAATAATTAGGAAGACGATTGTCTCTTCTGTCGGCGGTACGAACAAGTGTACGTACGTTTTAGACTGAATTTGTCCGAGTTTTGGCAGCGTGGCCAAATTCGTTTCATATCACTCGCAGAGCACGTGACACTCATACTTCTGTTTTCGTATCATTTTCTGCTTCGACACATTTTGGATCGATGTCAAAGCGTTATTTTGTTTGTTAGGTAAATTATGTTTTTGATGTATGACAAAAATGTATTTTGGTTTTTAACTTCTGCTAATTCTTGTAAAACGTTTATAAATTCTTTTACGAATATTATTGAATCCATAACAACAAAAAAAAAATTGTTTAATTTCTTTATTGTGTGCAGTGTAGCCAGGACTATTAAATACTCTATTAGTGACTAGCTTTGTGCCGATGTGGTCTTCCAGACTATGTTCTACAGCTAGATCAAATTTCATCAAGACATATGTAGCCGTTCTGGAGATATCTTCTAACAAATATTAAAGTTTTCCCTTTCGTAATATTTGTAAGAAAGCAGTGACACACTCAGTATGACAGATGTAAACTGTAGGTCATGGTGTCTGATAGATTCGTTTTAATCAAAGAACGTGTCACTCCTATTCTGATATTAAGAAAAGTATCATTACAAGCCTTTGCCTGCCCACCGCTGGACGTAGTTCTTCCCCGATGTCTTCCACAGTACGCGTTCCTACTTCCGCAACCTTAAGAGAATTATGAAATTCAAAAATTACTGTTCACTCTATTCACTCGAATTGCATAAATTCCACAACTGTCGTGGTAACAGATTAAATTTTTTATAGCTAATTAACTTTAGAAATTGACGTTTGGCAATGTACACTCTATTCTGTTACGCATAACGTTTAAATTAGCTCGTTCCTAGAAACAGTTGATTGAAGCTTGAAGTATGTAGATTAATAATTATTTTTTTTTTATCGGCTTTTAAGTTTCGTTTAAAATCTCAATGTTGAGTGTATTGCGTAATATTTTACTAAGAAACACGATACTGACGACGAGTGAACCATGTTCCAATGTTCCCTCGGGACAGGGAGAAAAAATGCAGTTTTTTTCACTTTTAGCGCGATTTTAATGTTCGTAAGAAAGTGGATTCTTACCACGAGTAGGCTCTTTGAGCTCTACTGCCGCACAAACTTCAGTCAGCCCGTGTCCACGGTGCATGCTTGCGCCGAAATATCAAGAGCTCAAATAGGTTAATCTCTATCGCTAAAACATTATGTTAGTAAAAACCACTATAGTTAAGAACGTACTTAGTTTTTAAACTTTTATCTATTCGTCTTGCATATAGTATTTATTCAAATTTATAGTAATTACACGTAAATTGAACGTACACATGTGATTCAACCGTTGAGACCATGAAATTACTCGACGATTTAATGATATACGACAATTTGTGTGACGCAAATAGATCTATTCCAAACTAGCTTTTGTATGCGACTTCGTCGTAGAATGGAAAACATTGCCTATATTGTTTCCGCATTCGTTGCTTTAAAATTTCCTTCATCGATCCAGTCCTTCTCAGATATCACACGGAAGAAACACGAACTTGTTGATGGAAAAAAAAAGTTGTTTTTATACGACACTCGCAAAAACATCCTGTATACGAAGAATAACTTTTTGATATTACATACAGACACGCCGACTTTGTTAACTCTATATACGAAGATCTTTATAATTTTCTATAGGAATGCGGCGTTCATACATTGTGTTCACTGTGTTCTTTAACAAGTCTGTACATTAGAGATCTAGCATTGTACTTAAATATACACTTTTACAATGTGGTTTCAAATCTAAATGTATACTGCGAAATTAAATAATTAACTTCAAAATTAACAAGCGATAAAAACTTTATGCTGACAAAAAAAACTATTTCCTATACCGGTTGTGTTTTTTGTCATTAGTATTTTTATCATTTTATTTATTACAGTTAATTGAAAAGCTATAAATGTTTATCTATCAAGCATTTTTTAGTCTAGGATATCCTAGCCGTCGGTAACCTGACTGTCAGCATCATCATCCCCTGCCTGGCCACTGTTGGACACAGGCCTTTCGCAATGTTATTAATTCAGTAATCACAAATTATATCCTTTATAGCAACACAGATACGTACTAAATTATAGTTCGTATAGTTACAGTTTGCATTACGATGTTCAATCCTAAGTGGGAAGGTAATTTATTTCTTCAACTGTACATTTTACAATTATAAAATATAATTTATTTGAAATTGACTCCCTAATTGAAATCTAACCGTACGTATAATGAACGGTAACTTCATACCTCTAACAAGTAAGGACTAATTAGTAAAATATTAGTAGATTTTTGTTGATTTACTAATATATCATGTAACCGTTGCAGGTAAACTTATAAAAAACTAATATATTAGTTCACGACAATAATCGAATGGCGGGATTGGATCCCACTACCGCTAGATCGGTTGTCCGTATCCTCAACTATTCGGGTAGTGGCGCTTCGAAGGATGTATATAAATTTTATACATATCGACATATGGTAAATTCAATACGACAAAACGATTCCAGTATTGTGATTTTCTCGTTGTCGTGACGAACAAACTATAATTGAATTACAATTATTAAGAAATACATTGAGTTTTTTAAGATTTGTAACTTAGAATTAACTTCGTTAAGTATCCATTTTTTTGTACTTTTGCAGTTAAGTAAAGACAAGTAATGAGGTGAGCACAATTACGCTTTATAAAGAGTTCAATGAACCGACGCAAGAAAAGTCATATTGTTTAAACGTAAAATACTTTTTGTCCCGCGAGCACTGCGCGAGTGACGCGTCCTTCGTGGATACCTTAGAACACAATCATCGATCTTTTTAAAAACCATAGATAAGATTCTTTGATACATTTTGGTGTCATACTCCTGCACATCTTCACTTTCAACTGTATAGTTAAAACTGACGTCATCAATCTACACTTGTCCCTACGTAGTGACGTCACAGTACTCCATACATCTCAGTCAGCCATCATGTCAGGATTCACTCTTTTACGTATATCCACTTTCACAAAAATCTATACTTTCCATGCCATGCAAATTCAATCCTATTATATTTATTCTTTTAAAATTGCAATTGCGGAGGTTTTAAAAAAAACAAAATGGATTCTGTTTGTTTATAACGTTCAGATGTGTTTTTTAATATTTGCAAATTTCGTTAATTTATTAATATCTCCTTTACCACTCCAACTAAGCTGTACACTTGTGGTAGGATATCGTTTATGACAAGAGTCGACTGGCGGGATTGGAACTCTCGACCACGTGATCGAGAATTCGTTCTAGTAAGCATTAGGCTGTTGGTGCATTATTTTAACATGATAATTTAATTAATCAAACAGTTTTTAAGTAACAAAAAATACGAATTATCTTCATTCAATATTGTAATTATTTCTCTGTATATTTCAAGCGTTTTTTTGCTTCATTGGCTATCTAATAATTAGTTGTGCGCTTGTGTGCGACCGTGTTAGGGACTATTAAGTTATCGGAACAGAGCTCCGACGCACGCTATTAAGATTTTACGATTGCTCGTCCTTCAGCTAAAAACCTATTTTCAACAATCATGTAAAACTAACTCACGTCTGGCCCATGTTTCGCGTGTGCAGGTCATGGTTTATTCCAGCAAGCCCAGCTTGCCGGAGAAAGGTTGCTTTTGTACTATTTTCGCACTACAATAATTACTAGTACATTTAGACGGCAGACAGAGATGTATGGAAGAGTAGTACAATCTGTGCTGACCCTCCGTAGGAAATAGGGCAGGTTTATGATGTTTATTACTAGTACAAGGCGCAACATGACCGCGAAAAATGCCTGGAGGCTCTTATAATCAGGCTTCTTCAAATAAGTGTTACCATCGGATCGGAAACTAGTCAGTGCCATTGATGGAAGGAGTTCAGTGAACCGACTCAGAGTATAACTCAATTTATGCGTTCATTCATGATTTGTGTTTTCTCTGAAAATCATAAAATGGTAGTACAGAGTGTTCAGCATGAGCTGATAATACAGTCTTTGAGTTGCAGCTCGGGTCCAAGCCTATGTGAGCTAGTTCAGATTAATCAGACATCTAGATGCAAGTATATGACGTATAATAATTAGTTAAAATGACGACCACAGTACTATTTTTGTGATTACCCCTCCCTCACTATTTCAACTTCTTTGAAGACCGCAACAAAAACAATACTGAGTTTTCCTCAAAAACATATAATTATAATGATAATTATCCGACACATACATAAATGGTATTCCTTACTCATGACTTCTCAAGTTTTATCTAGATTTTAGATCTCGTACGGGTATTTACGGCAAGCGTTTTATTAAGACCGGTAACACACAACCGGGAGCGCTGTATAGTTTGATGTAACTCACATGAATGTGTTTCATTACTGTGAACTGTTTAGTAGGCGGGCTCAGTACGTGAGTTTTTGTTTTTTGTTTTTATAGTATAGCAAACGAGCATACGTCAACATAGGTACACTGTTCATTTACAATGGCTTTGAAAGAGAATATTTTCCCTTACTATACGTACTCCTCCCTAACTTCTGTTAAAAACTTAAACATTGCTTGCTAACTTAGTTAGCTCCGCTTCGCCTGTGTCGCAGGCGTGAAGTTCTTTGAGTTTTTGATGTGTAATAACCGGTCAAAGTTATTCAAAGCAAGAGTTAAATTTCTGACAGCACTTTGTATTTTTTTTCTAACGATATTGTATTGACCACGTACAATTATTTGGTAGACGTTATTGTAATTTCACAGATAAAATATTAAGTATATAAATGAAACGTTGCAGTACATAATGAACCTGTTATAAAGAGATGAGCACACAAACAAGAACGTGATGAGATTGAATGTGGCTGGCTTTAATGTAGAGGAAGACCGAAGATGTGGATTGTGTGATGGATGACATGCTTAAAGGTGTAAGTTCAGATATGAGTCAACAGAGATGTATGGAAGAGTACGTGCTGTGCCGAGCGCCTGTAGAGGAAAGGACAGGTTGAAGATGTTGATACTAGACCTCAGCTCAATTCATTCAACTCTGACATCGTGGGAACGATGTCTATATATGGGGACTAGGTTCCATAACGAAAAATTTGTAATAATATATTTTTAAGTATGTCGAAGGTAGACCCATTAAGTTGCGAGTGTGTTGTGCACAGCGCCGCTCGGCGCGACCGCTCCGTGCACGCGCCAGCGAGCAAATGATAAGAATTCGCCGCTTAGCATTTACGTCCGCTGCATAAACAAGTGTCTCTGCCGACGATAATGAAATACGGATTTTTTGTTCAATTGTTTCTGTTATAAAATACAACTAGATATCGCCCGCGACTGCGTCCACGTTGAATTAAAAATATTTACTTTACATATGCGTTTTTCTCCGTTTCAAATAACTCGATTCAATAATTCTGGAGTTAGATTGTAAAACTTACGTATTCATAAAGTTGGTAACATTGGCCAAAAAAAAAACAAATAACGAAATAAAAAGGTATTCGTAATTTAAATTCAGAATTGTTTGTTATATTTAAAGAAAAAACAATTGAATACAGAAATGACATTACTTATGAAAACGGCTTAACTCACGCGCAAATCGGTGTCGGTAGCAACTAGTTTCGAGCCCATCGGGGGCTCTTCCTCAAGGTGAGTGGTACCGACCGGTACCGACAACGATTCACTCGTGAGTTAAAGTTGAAATACAGAAGTTTATATCATACAATACGGGTACACTTTGTTGGATTTTAGCATTTTTTGTCGCCTTGTTTAAAAAGGATTATACATTCCATCGATTCTACTCGCGATATTAATGTGGCCTTCGTGTGTGAAAGCTCTAATAACAGAACCTCGGACACTAACGTAAACTATCGTTAGACGACGGGTTAATCTCGGTACATGATTCACAGTTTCATAAATAGACGCGAAACTTGTTATCTCTGCGACGCCGCGTTATCTTTGGACCGTCTAGCGAACACAGGCACGTACTAAGGAAATTGAATTAAAAAAAAATTAAAAGATCAATGTTAAAAATTGTTTTGAAATCCAAAAACGAAATAAAAAATCGGAATGTTACTGTACAATTCAATTCTAATTTACTTATAGTATAAGTCTTATAGTTTGGATGGATGGATGTCAAAATGTTTGTTATGATGTGACTTGATAATGGCTGGACGAATGTGAATGAAATTTTGAGTAATGGATTCTCGATTATTGTTGTTAGTCCCACACAGACGACGTCGCGAGCAACACGGGTATAATATATCTACTTGAATCGTTTACTTCTAGCAGCGTAACAAGTTAGAGCTAAAGATAGAATCCTAAGAAGTTTCTAGAATTAAATTCTACGCGGTCTCACTAACCGGTCTTTAATCGGTCCGGGAACAAGTCCCGGTAAACACTTATTTATAGGTTCACTTCCATTGAACTATGAATATGATAGAACTACCATCTTTTAAAACGGTAAAAAATCTCGTACAGAATGTTGGTAAAAAACTAAGTTAATTTCTTTGTGATTTAAAGAAATGTGTGCGACTCTGCGAGGCGTTTCTTCATATAGATCCTCGTAAATAAGTAAAGAAAAAATATCTATACTCAGTTAACATTTTCGTAAAACTAACCAGCACTTGACATTTAAGTAAGGTAGACAATGGTAGAAGCCTGTTTATTTAGTACATTTTTTTTATTTTTTGCAAACGATTTTTTCTCAGAAACCTTCTCCTAATTGTTTCAGATTCAAAATGAAGACAGGCTGGCTAGCGTGGGAGTGCATCGTGTTCGCGATCTTCATATTCGCGTCGTCGTGCGCGCCGCTGTGGCGCCGGCGCAGGGACGCCGCGGCGGGGGGCAGCGCCAAGCGTGCATACATCTTTGCCGGCGGTGGGGTGTCAACATTGGCTATGATACTGTCCGTTGCTAGGGGCACGCTTGGAGTCAGGTCGTTCTTGGGTAAGTACAAATGAATTCGGTTATACAGGTCTTGCTAAGGTTAATTTTTTTTAGATTGATTAATAGAGATTAGTCTGATACTAGATCTGAATTTAAATGTTAAGAGTACCTATCTTCGGGTGATCTCGGGAGTCGGTGATCGCTTCGATGTTCCGATAATCGTTTGCACACTTTCTCTTATAAAAGTGGTATCTTTTTCAATTTATGTTTATTATTAATAGTCACTAAGAAGTATTTTAATAATGTGAGTTTATCATTACATCGTAATGCGGTCCCTCGTGTCTTTCATATAAATAGCATTGGGACATAATCAGAGGATTATTTGCGTCACAATTTTCCATCAGATATCGATAATATCGTAGATTCTCTCAAGTGCCCTCTTAAATAATCATTTTCAAGTAAGTAAAGACGATAACAGATTTATCGGGTGTATATCCCATTGCAGTGATTTAAGATCGTCACGTTTGTATAATCTTCGAAGTGATATTAAAAAAGTAATCTTTGTCACACTCACGAAGTGAGGCGGACAATGTTTATAATTAAAATACGTTTTCGAATACAAACTATACTAACATCTTTGGAGTTTCTTCAACTTCTCAATACCATTGTATTCGACTTAGTGAGTAAACTAAGTACTTATTAAGTATAGGGTAGTGAAACAAATCATATAAAACGACGTTGCAACAACATTTAGCCGACTTAAATAATACATTTGAACACCAGAACGAAACCATTAGCGCCGCGTATCACGTCGTCGTTTCACGCTCAGATATTATCGGAAAATAGTTTTTCTTACAAATGCATTTAATTTATTACATACTATGTTCATTTCCACGGCTTCATTCGCATGATAAATTAGTTCACTTTTTTTTTAATTCAACCCCGAAGAAGACGCGGTCAACAGCCAGTTTCACGCGCTCGAAATCAACGAGTTTAGTTTTCTGAATTTTTTTCAGCATATTCAAACTTCTTTGTATTCTTTTAATTCATTATACGTATTAGTTTTCTATACTTTAAAAAGATATAACTTAATTTGAGAGGTGACTATGGTCAGAATAGTTTAATCTGCGTGCAACGTACCAGCCGACACGGCCACAGGCGAGTACTAATGTCATGTTAAAAGAAGCCGGATCTTCGGCGCGATATTTGTATGTCGAGCACGCGGGGTACGTGAGCGCTTGCCCGGCTTCAGTGGGGTCACGATAGCGACCCGCACGTGGCTGCTCACGTGGCTATGTTTTTGTGTAATACATTTAAATTAATTAACAATAGAACAGAGGGATTTAATCAAATTACTTTTTTATTCACGATTTATTTCGAAAATTTTAATGAGAACTCAAGAGCTCGAGAACGGCTGAACGGATTTGGATGAAATTTGAATGAAGAATAGATGACGGTCTGAAATAGAACATAATATATCTTATAACAGTAAAAAATGTTCGGTTTAGAGGAATGGGATTGTTTAAAACAAAGCTTCTTTATTACGCGGATGAAGTCGCAACAGTTTTTTTCATAAAAGAATTGAACTTGCGCATTACCTTATTGCTTTTATTTATTATTATATATTATGAAGTACTGACTAACCCAGTCACCCCTCATAATAGGGTAGGGTCCGAACCTCTCAGTGGGGTCGTAGTGAGCTGATGATGATGATGACGACGTGTTACCCCACTTTTAGGTTATATAACGCACATATTTCCATCATATAAAGTTAGTAAAAAACATCGCTAGTAAATAAACGTTTGATCATCAATTGATTAAACGTTTTTCATCGTTGTATGTAATGACGGCGCGAAGCACATTACTTCGTTATCGCTCACGATTCTTGAGTAATCCACCACTACCCGTATAATGAACATAATTTCAGATGCACATAGCTTCTTTTAATTCATTTAAAAAGTCACAGAATATTTCAATTAGTCGGTTCACATTCAGAATGATACACGCGATGGAAATAAAAAAATTGCGTTTGTTATTTTACATTTGTAATGGTTTAAGGGAGACTGCTGATAGAGATGTATGCAATAGTGGTACATACTGTGCTGACGTAGGGAGGAAGACGGGCAGATGATGTCTGATGTGTAGTGGAATCCTAGATCAAATTACACGCACTTTAAGATCCGATTTATTTGATAATTTTCAAACAAAGTCATAAAGTAACCCACAATACGCAAGTGCATACGTAAAATATTTTCACAATATACAATACACAATAACAATATTTTACCCTATTTAGGTAACTAACCACTGAGCTATCATGCACACATAGATAATAAATATTTCATACAATTAAATTACGACAAAGCATAAAAACTCTTTTGAATGTAAGATTTTTTTGTTAAAATTAAGGAAATTAATGCACAAGGACGTGAGTTGCTTGTTACTTCGTATTATTATAATAGTATAATTATTACATTATTTTATTAAATTATATTTATATGTGAAACCTCTTGGAAAGGAAATTGTGCGAAGTGATAATCGTGGTGACATAGTGAAGGTAATTTAGGGAAATGCTATATATTTTAGATTAGACAGATTGGTACTTGACAGAATAATCTTAAAATTCGAATTAGGATTGAATCTCGACTATCATATTGGATTGAAACTATGAATAAAACGAATTTCAATAGTTAAAATTATTTTACCATGTTTGGTATCGATAGTTAGTGGTTAAGACGACATTTGCCGTACGACTTCGAATTGATATAATTCAATTTTTAAACACATTTTAATACGAGATACCACTAGTCTAACACCTGTATATAGTACATATTATTCAGTTCTTCAGCGAGAATTACATGGTTATACATATTTTTACATGACTTTAAAATACAGTTGGACTTATGCATTGAAACACTTGACTATAGCAAAAAATAGAGAAGGAATGAACTTAGCAACTTTGTTGCCGCTATAGGTTCTACTCATGTTTAAGTCCCCAATTAACACAGAACTTTTTTCGTTAGAACAATACTCCTGTGAGAGCTTATTTTTTTTAACAAATAAAGCTGGTCGTCCTTGGGTTGTGTTTATATATCTGATTAAAACCGGTTGCGAATACACGCAGTTAAATAGCTCGGATGTTCACGTATTGCGTATTGCACGGAATAGTTGTTTGAACATTACAAAAAGCATAAAGAATATTGATTGTAAGAAGTGTACACGCAACAAGCATTTAAATGAAAAGCTTTAAGACAATGGTTGAATTAAAGTTGACATGATTTAAGAAGGGAGTGACGGTAGAAATGACAATTGATAGATAGATGTGGAGATGATGACGCGTAAAACTTTTTAATCTTCTGTAAAAGGACTGGATAGTAAAACATCTTATCCTCACATTCAGTGGTCAGAATTGCCAAAAACATATGAATCTTAGCTACGTCTCTTGTCCAAAATATAGTAAATTATCAGCATTTCAACTTCTTACAAATATCCATGAACTGTCACTTCGCTATTTTAGCAAAATCACGTGACCAATTTCTCGCTAGCTAGCTGAAACTGTAAAAAAAAATTCTAATCTTTGTTCCAGTCTTTGTCAATAAATCCAAAAGTACATTTTTATATTTTAATATAAGTTTTAATAAAGTGATTGTCTCCAGGATTCCCGTCGGAACTGGTGTACCACGGGTCTGCGATGTGGGAGACGCTGTACGGCATCATGCTGGCGTTCCCCATCGTTTGCTGGCTCTTCATACCCGTCTACTATCGCCTCCACACTAACTCCGTATACGAATATTTACAGGTTAGTAAGAATCATATACATGAATGCTTGCTTTAAGTGATAATGTGTTCGACATCGTAGAATGGATTGCAGATAAATTTAATTCGTTTTTGAACTTGAACATTAAGTTGAAAGTATTCAGTTTAAATCATAATGAATATTTTTATGTTTTTATCGATCTGATAGAGCCTTATCTTACGAATAATATAAATGTTAAAGCTTTATATGGATGTTTGGTATAAAGTAACTCTAAAGATAAACGGACTTGGATGAAATATGTTTTTATTTTATAATTTCGTGCAGTCGTATGCTATAAATATAATGTCAAATAATGTCATAATGCAAGTACACAATTGATAAAGCGATGGAACAGTTTGTTCTGAAATGTTTCTTTCATCGAGTGGCTATCGCGACTTCACTGTATTTGATTAGCTGTGTTTGACAACAAACAGTGTGTGCAGCGGTGTTGCACGTGGACACACGTGCATTCGACGTGCAAGGACTGCTTCACTCTGATCTATGTCAGCTACACAACGCCCATCGAGCGAAATACGAATTTAATTCATAATCACTTATTTTCTTAATTAAAAATACCTTTATGTAGTACCTTCACACTGTCTTTAACGCTGTTAAATTTGACTTTCCTCCGTTCCCGTAATTTTCTCAAAACGAGCACATTTCATATCACGTATTAATCTTACTATCTTACGTATGTTTGTTAGAATGTATCTTTAAAAGCGCTGTTTGAATGTGGCTAAAATTTGGTATCGATGTTGAACATAGTGTGAAAAACACGTAGGCAATTGTTTTTTTTAATTGCTTGCTGACGTAGGCGCAGGTCACAACTGGTATAATGTTATTTGTTAATAAAACTCCAATTTCATTGCAAAAAATCAAAATTCGATAATAAACATGTAATAGTGGATTGCAACCTTTAAATCTGCACTTAACACTTCCGTAGCGGAGATAAGTGTATGAAAACAAATGTTTCGGCAATGGGAACCCACGTTAACACAAATACCATTTAACACACCCCTTAAAAACAATCGCATGTACAAAGTATAAACAAATAGGAACATAACTTTACTGGTTATCAGAACACAGATCAAGGTCAGCCTTTATAGTATTTATTTGCAAGGAAGAACAATTTTGCCAACTTTGTAATAACCGGTACGTGCTTGAAATAACATTTAGTAACATAGAGAACAACACGTATTATAAATGCTCTGCCTCCATACATAAATGGTGTTACGTGATTGTATTTTGTTGTCAATTCTCAAACCAGCTACACACCTTCAGTTTCTACTGAACAGTTGGATAGTTAAAATTTTGCTTGCACACGTAAATAACCTGTACATTGCGACTGTTTAGTTTAAACTGAAGGTGTGCAGCTGGCTTTAGTATATCTGAGTTACGGAAATAGTTAACAACAGATTTTTTTTCTACATTTTGCCAGTTTAAAATAGCCAGATTGTAAAATGGTCACGCTGTATAACAAAACCAAAGACCACACATCGTCACAGAAAGATATATCAGTGGGGTCAGCCTTCCGCGACAGTTTTCACCTCGTCGCTCTGTCTTAGACATCTTCGTCTGAGACTCGGCAAGCACCCATATCTTTGCGCACTGTCCGAGATCATGTTCTATTTCAAATGTTGAAAGATCGTCATCAATCACATAATGACTGCTTCGATGGACTGATAGGAAATCACTAAGTGATAACACGAGTTATTATGACTGTGTCACCGGACTGCATAATCATCCTTGACATAAAGACTTCTATAAGCCGTCAATTTCGCAGCTCAGCCATAATAACATGTGTCGGTAACTTGGCTGTGCATTCATATGGCCTTGTTCGATTTGCTGCACCACTAATTATTTTATCATATTGGTAATCATATTTACAGAACATATTTTGTAAATACTAACTCCCTAACTAACTGAATATAATAATGTTATGAAAATATAGACTATTAATTTAGGATACAAATAAGATAGTCTGGAGAAAATTGCATACATTTTTAAACCAAACAGAGTACAAAAACCATCGCTATATGTGTAATATATTTACTATTTAAGATTTACAAAAACTGCAAATCGTAATAAAAATTATTGGTGTTACTTGCAGATGCGCTTTGGTTCAAACTGGGTGCGTCAGATGGCGGCAGCGACGTTCTTAGTGCGGCAGACGCTGAACTTGGCAGTGACGGTGTACACGCCGACTGTCGCCCTGCACGCAGTGCTCGCGCTGCCGCACTGGGCTTCTGCCGCTGCGCTCACTGTGGTCGCTATTGTATTCAATCTGCTCGGAGGATTAGCGGCTGCTATCCGGTAATGCTTATTTCTTTTCTCTTCAAATATAAAGAAGGAAGTAAAGATTCAAATTTAAAAAAAAAATCGATCTGGAAGATCAAAATCTGGTGTAGCCGAGCGCACGTGAGCCGGTCAGGGTAGGGAGATGATAATGATGACATAATTGGAATTAAAACGTTCAATGTCCACTGACCTGACAAGTGGATGATAAAAAATCAAAGCATTCAACGTGTTAATAGAGGAGACATAGATTGAGAAGGTGCTTTGATGGTTCGAGCATCTACAGGATTGTTTGTATGGAGTTTCGTCTGATAATGTTTTTACATAGCAGACAAAAATACGTATTCATGTGAACACCTGTTTATGTTTTATCAAGTGGTTATGCAAAAACCTAACAGTAGACAACGGTCAGGGCAAGTCAGAGTTTGGAAATGTACATACTGTGCCGACCCTCCGCAAGGAAACGGGAAGGTTGATAAAAATAAGTTAAATATTATGACTTTAAGTATGTTTGATAAAATGTTAATTTTACTTTTTAAAAACTTTTCCGTCGCTCAATCGAGTATGTTTTTTCCCTTCTCTGACAAAATATAATCCAATATTATGACCAGTTCCGCCTATTCTTGATTTTAATACATTAGTCTTAAACCAGATTTTTCTCATAGATGTTATTCAGTGAAAAAGTCGACATTGAACGTGGGAACATTGATATGTAAACGTTTCATGTGAACGTAAAATTAAAACTCAATATTTTGCTCGTATTCCAACGTACGTATATTCAATCAGACACAATTGTGTCTCGAATCTTGAACACTTAAATCAACAAGCGATCGTGTGATCTTAATGATCTCAGGCGTTAAATACAAGCGCTTAAACGCCACATGACTTGGACCAATTGATGCACTTGCTTCTCGCTTTATATACGAATTGAGAAGGCCAATGTCAACGGTCAATCGCATCCATAAAGGTTTTCACTTTCCATCTGTAGTAACAGCTACTTCAATCAAGTAATCTTAAACATCTTACAGTTGGTTATTCAGCTTGTTGATATTCCTCTTTAGCCTTAGCACCTAAGTCTCTTCTTGGACTATTGAAAGATTAACATTATTGTGAATAGTAGTGACAAATGTAGATTACAAAGTGTTGAAGATAACGGTCGATTATATAAAAGTAACTAGGTACATAAAGGGAGTGGAAGCTCATCGACTTTTTCATTGTTTCCAGAGCTGATGTGATCCAAACTCTAACCATGGTGATAGTGAGTGGTGCCTTCATCGTACAAGCCACTGTGAGGGCCGGTGGTCCGGGCAAAGTGTTATCAGATAACATCGATGGTGGAAGATTGGAATTCTTCAAGTAAGTGTTGTGTATTTTATTACCATTAACAACATGCAAATGCCCTCTATTCAACCTTGGCATAGAATTGATCCACATAAATTTATAACTGCCCATTAAAGAAAATGTTGATAAACAAACTACGCAGAAACAACTATTATTTTTAAGGACATATGTATTATAATTTAAATGTCAACTATTCCAGATTCACTGGAGACCCAACAGTACGCGTAGACACTGCCTCAGCACTGATTGGTCAGCTCTTCATGTCGGTGTCAATCTACGGCTGTCAGCAGACTTTTGTCCAGAGATATTGCTCGATGTCCAGCGAGGCCAGAGTACGAAAAACTCTCCTATCAAACGTGCCTGCAGTAGCAATACTGTTCTCACTTTCCTGGGTCGTTGGAATGACTCTCTACGCAGTGTATAAATACTGCGACCCCCTATTAGCGGGAAGGATCTCAGCTCCCGATGAAGTTCTCCCGTTCTACGTACAGGACCAGTTTTCGTTCTTGCCTGGAATGCTTGGATTGTTCCTGGGCAGTTTATTCAATGGTGCCTTGAGGTGAGCAATTGAATACTAGAAATTTCTATACTAATATACCTTTATAATTAACTAACTGTTGTGTTTACATATAAGTCAATAGTAAAAGAAAATAAAAATCTTTCAGTTTCCTGGTTTCGAATATAAATTCCCTGGCGACGGTGACATGGGAGGACTTCGTGGCGGCCGCGCGGCCCTTCAAGGGCATCAGTGACAAGCAGCAGCTGACTATCATCAAGATCATTGCCGTCTTATACGGTAAGTTACTGTACACGACCTAGTGGGTCAGGTGATATTATGTGAGGACCGTTCAGCAGCAACATTTACTTTAGCACAATATGGAACTATTCCTTTACCAATAAACAGCGTAACTAGATATGTATGGCAGCATTAAGAGCTACTTCAAAAATGTAGAATGTCCGATCAATTATTTCCAGCCCAGGAATCAAAACTAAAAAAAAATAATTTATGTCATACTTAGATGTTGTCTTTTCAATTCCAGCAATCCTCATCATGTGCCTGTCCCTTTGCGTCAGCATGGTCGGTGGTGTAGTGGAGGGCTCCCTTTTGGTGACGTCGGCAACTTCCGGTGCTCTCCTCGGCGTGTTCCTGTTAGCTGCTATGTTCCCAGTGGCGAACGGCAAGGGTGCCATCAGCGGGATGATTGCGTCTCACGTGATCACCACTTGGATGGCCGCGGGCAGACTGATGTATGTCAACGACAAAGTTGAAATGCTGCCGTTGTCAGTTGAGGTAATTATTAGTCTCGCAATATTATATCGTTTTATGGCCAAAATCAAGATTTGAGAAGATTTTCAGATTCTTGAGATCGATGCAAAAACTATTTCAATTGCTTTATATGAAACAATGTATCAATATGATTGGGGTGCTACTTAAACAGTGGGTCATATATTTTCATTACTACTGTAAGATAACAAATAAGAACATATATGCAGATGAGATTCGAGGTCGCATATTGATTTCGGCTAGTAGTATCAGGAATAAAAAGCTTTTGTAAATACAGAAGCCATACTTACATCAACGGTTACTTCTCTTCCAGAAATGTCAAAACGAGACACTCAGCGTTTATCATAACGCATTACCAGTTGAGGTGAACCAGACTTTGATGCTGATTACACCGCTGCTGCACACGATTAACAGCACGCACACACCTACAGATACTCAGTCTACTGCTACTATTATGTAAGTATACTTAAGGATTCATTTAACAATGAAGGCAGTAACAAATTACAAGAAAAATGGAGTTACTATTTTGTTCAATGCCATGCAGAAATTGCTAAAAATATTCAGATCAAGGCGAATCATTACACAATTTTTTAGCAGAGAGAGTATTAATTGTCATACAAGCTAAGAGAAGGGGAAATGTTGTCTATAACTATCTATCATTTCTAATATTTGTATTAGGAGTCACTTTCTCGCTGACCTTACATATCGAAATTTCTTCTTATTTTTCCAGATCCGAAGCTCTGATGAAGACGTACTCTGTGTCCTACATGTGGTACGCGGTAGTCGGCACCTTGGCGTGCGTCATCATAGGCTGTGCGATCGGAATGATCACTGGCTCTGAGGAGGACGCTTTCGACGAGAAACTACTGCATCCTGTAATTGCTAAAATAGCTCGTAAGTTCCCCGGACGTGAGCGGAAGTTTACTAGCGATGTAAGCGAAAAGGCGAAAGACGAAAAAGAGGTGTCAGATAAAACCGAGGATACGATAGTTGAAGATGGTAAACCAGACGTTCTGCCTGTGTTTACAACTTCTAATAGTAAAATATTTGAGAACTACGAAAGATCTTCATCGCCCATTAGAACGAGATTGTGATACAACGAATTTTATAAGATTGGAGTCTCCTGCAGGGATCCATTCTTGGACCAATCCGGTTCAAAATGTGTTCTTTATGTAAATATTCTTTGAAGTATTTTGATGTAAAACACTTAAAGATATTTGAACAGTCGAAAGCATTGATATAAATAAAATAATAGATACTTAATTTTACTTCAAAGTCTAATTTTTAAATGGTTTTGTGTGTGTGTGTGTAGTCACTAATTTTGTGAAAAATTGGATTTATTGTTAAACACTTTTAAAAATTGCCTTGTTTTGTTCACTAACGTATGAAATTGTTCTGTCCAAAAAAAAAGCATGTGTATTATACACGGACAATGTTATTTGACTGGATACAAGTCAACTAAGTTATTACAGCACACTGGCGCCCCCTAGCAATGGAAAAAAACTTGCCTTCTTGGTCTTGGTGTTTCTTTCATATCATTTTCTGTATTTATGTAGGCTTTACATTTTTCTGACAGACGTCTCCGCGATAGCAGCGCCCTTGTCGCTGATACTGATAAACTTTATCGATTTTATCCTTAACGGGATTAAAACGCGTCAATTGCCCTTTAGTTAACAAATGTACTAGCTTAAGTTAAGAATGTTAAATAAGTTGAAATAAGTTATCGATATGTTATAATATCGCAGAGGGTCTTAGATTGTTACGTATATTGTAAGACTGTCGTAATGTAGTTCTTTAGGAATGGTAAGGGTCGGTCCCGACTGATCGAAAAAAAAAACTGTTGATCAACGAAAATTATATTACTGTATCTTAAAACTTGAAAAAATACTAATTTGAGTCCGAACTGACATTTAGTTTTTCACTTATTGTTAAATGATTTAATTGTATGTTTAAAAATGATTATATCTTAACTTCAAGGTTTTTTACTGTGCAGTTAAATTATTCAGTGGAAACTGGAAGTGTGTAGAAGGCTGCCACGATATCCGATGCGTCATTCACTGAGCTATCATTCTCAGCCTCATTATTAAAAGTTATTAGCATTTGTTGCGTATTTACAAGATGTTAGAGCTTATACATTTTCTCATAAAATCAACAGTTAGGTATACATTAAGTTTTAATATTACAATATAAGTATTGTATTTATATGAATAACTTTTGTAAAGTTGCACGCGATACGAATTTACATAATGTTCTGAGGGTGTTATTTAAATGTATTTTTAAAACGTAATTTAATTTGAATATGGAATGAAATTATTTATGTATCAAATTATATACAAATGTGTATACGATCGTATTTACTTCTATGTTTTTTCTGAGAGTTAATGGAACGTAAATTTATTCTCGTGCGGTTACTGTGTTGGAGTCGACGATATTTTGTTTGTGTTTGTTTTGAAAATTATTTAAACTATCGTGAGACATTATTATAAAGAAAATTAAATTGTTTACACTCATGTATTCATCCGGCGTCGGCACCGATTAGTTTCCCGCTTTCGTTCACTTTGACGAGCCCTCGAGGGGCCCGAAACAAGTCGGTGCCGACACCGATAATTTCATATTTAACTTGTATTCGTCTTTTTTTTCTCGTAATCTATTATATATATTTTTCTATTATATATATTATTCTTTGTGAAATGTAAACTTTTATTAATTAAGATAAATTTAATTTTATAGAAAAACTTTCGATATTTTATGAGTAAAGTTTAATTGCATGTTATAAATAATGATATTGTTGCCATAGTATTTATGTTGTGATATTTACCAGTATTAATAACTAATACGAATTATAAATAATTACGTATGGCCACACTGAATATTGGTATTCTATTGCTAAGGAAAGTTATATAAATAAATACTTTTTAAATTTTTGTTTTGTTTTGTTTCGTACTGGCTCGCTCGTGACATTGTCAGAAACATAAAAAAAGCAGCCATTGAAACGATAGATTCATATGTACCTAATAATCATGGTTTTATTTTTAATCCATCCGCTTCCGCTCGTGACTTGCGGCACCAAGCTCTCGTCACGTCATTACTATCTGTCTAACACAAGCGGTGGATCAGAAGGGATTATTTAATTATATTTTTTCGAGAGCTTATCTCGGCTTATTGGGATCTACTGGGATCTGGCGAGCTTAGCTGCGAAGCCGCCTTTCTGATTGGGATTAGTCATTTGACTCACAAATTGGATTTTCTTTTTCATATTTGCACTCATTTCTTGTACACAAATGAATGTTATGTGTAATGTTTGTTGAACACCATCCCAGTCTTCATCGCTATGTACCCTAAGTGCGCATTTTCATTAGGCGTTAAGACGAATTGGGGGAGATTTATGTTAATGCACGTCGCAGGGACAGCACGCGATCATATGATGGTCGTTAAGGCCCGCTTGTGTTTTTTGTTCTTTACTTCGATTAGTTTAGAAATCCCAGGACTGAGCAGACGCAGGCATATGCTAAGGATGATCAATGAATTTCATAAGAACGAAGAACGAAGTCATAAATGCTATACGAAGCGTCAAATAACCTCGTGAAATAAGGGTCTAGTTATTCGTATATCCCTTTAAATATAGAGCCTGCTACGTAACTATGAAGAGCCCGTAAAATACTCTCGATTTAATTAAATGTAAAATTGAAACTTATACTAATCCTTTAAATGCTTAAAGTCAGCTACACACCTTCGGTTTTAACTCAACAGTCCAATCACCGTTGGTGACGCGAATCAAAGTTAGTCTTGCACTGGGACCGGCCTTAGTGGCGATAGGCAGGCCTACGTTCAAGTGTGGACATTGATGAAGAAAAAGCGAATTTAAAAACAATAGAGAGAGTCGTCTTAATAGTGCCATCGAAAATGCTTGACTAATTTACTGTAAACCCGAACCTCTATTTATATAATGCAATATGTTGAAATTTGTAACAATATTGCATCAGTATTTTAGATATAGATAAAATAAATTGTGATACATGTTATTACTCGCTTTTGCTCGCGACACCGTCCGATTGGAATTTAAAAAAAAATGATCAATATCCTTAGTGTTCTTCCAGACGATGTTTTTATATCTATGAACCCGCGTATCAAGGAAAGTCGTTAAGCTGGAGATACGTAATAAACTTTGTCATTTATAACATTACTAGCTTTTGTTCGCGGAATCGAGAGGAATGCAATATTTAGACATTAATCTATCTCTGTACTAAATTCCAACCAAATCCATTTAGCAGTTTTTGAGTTACCCGCTAACAAACATCCAACCATCTTAATTTTCTTATTTCATTAAGATTTATTGTGCGGTAAATTTATCAGTTGCTAAGAGAGACATGTTAATCTGTTAGAAAATATCTAAAACCTACCTAGGCTTATAACAATTGAAACATGACAAAACAGGTAGTGTGACAAGGATCTTGTGACATTGTTCGACATCGACAGGGGCCGCTAGTGAGCTAATATAATTTGACTCATTGTCACCTGGTCAGACATCATTGTCAGCCTCTCTATCATTATTTACACTTTATATATTGACAAAGGTAGATAAAATGGGATGTGTAGGTAAATAAGAGTAGATCTCAATAATAGGGTAAGTTAAAAATAATTTAAGTTTTTCTTGGTTTTCATTCTTCCGTCTATAATAAATAGAAATGTCTTATGTTAAATTATAATGTTCATTGTCCCTTCGTTATTTCAAAAGTGTAATAAAAAACAAAAAGTTTTTTTATACAATGAGTCGAATTCCTAATTGTAAACTACACCACTGAAGGAATAAACCGAATAAAACGCTTTCAGGAGTCTTTTTTTTAACCTTTGTACTCCAGGTTAGACCACGTACGTATAATGTGTCATAAATCACTCTAGCACTAATCAAACGGAAACAGCGGTGACTTCGCAATTACTTTTAAAAAAAATCTTGAATTAAAAAAAATACAACTCAGATAATCTCTTTCAATTCATATAGATATGATTTTAGTGAATCATGACATATTTCTTCTGTAATGATAAACAAAATCTAGCTATATATATAGCTTAGATACACATCGCCGTCTACAGACAAAGTTCAGTAATTCAGTACTCGCGCGCACAGCGACAATGCTGTATCTTTTATTGGGTGTGGCAAGCGTACTTTCACTTTTATATTCATATTTTACAAGAACTTTCAACTACTGGAAAGACAGAAATGTTGCCGGACCTACACCTGTACCGTTGTTCGGCAACATCAAAGAAAGCGTACTAAGACGTAAGCATCCAACAATAGTTTTCAAAAGTATTTATGATTCTTATCCAAACGAGAAAGTAGTCGGAGTGTACAGGATGACCATGCCGTGTATACTTCTGCGGGACTTGGATGTTATTAAGCAGGTAATGATTAAAGACTTTGACATGTTCGTCGACAGAGGAGTGGAATTTAGTAAAGAAGGTCTAGGAGTTAACCTGTTCCATGCTGACGGCGACACGTGGAGAGTGCTGAGGAACAGATTTACACCAGTTTTTACTTCTGGTAAGCTGAAGAACATGTTGTATCTCATGACTGAACGAGGTGAACATTTCCTGGACTATGTCGAAGGCCTCCGTGTAAAACAATCAGAACAACCTATACACGTCCTAGTTCAGAAGTTCACAATGGCTACTATTTCAGCGTGTGCCTTTGGCTTGGACTTGGATGATGAAATGTATGAAGTATTGAACAGAATAGATAAAATGATTTTTACTGCAAATTACACCTTCGAATTAGACATGATGTATCCTGGTATATTAAAGAAGTTAAAAGGTTCATTATTTCCCAAGTTTGTAACCACATTCTTCGATAATCTCGCAAAAAATGTTATAGAAGAAAGAGGTGGACTTCCGACGAACAGAAAGGACTTTATGGATTTAATTTTGGCACTGAGACAACAGAAAACAATAGAAGGTACAAAGAAAATGGACAATGAAAAGCTGAGGATAGTTGAACCGACTGACAGCGTGATTGCGGCCCAGGCGTTCGTGTTCTACGCGGCCGGCTACGAGACCAGCGCCTCCACCATGACCTACTTGTTCTATGAACTGGCGAAACATCCTGAGATACAAGATA
>JAODUI010000017.1:4147691-4198408 GCA_027563995.1 Papilio gigon | reverse complement strand
AGTATATAAAATTAATCGTCTTTAATTGATTAAATGTTGAAACCATCTAGTATCGACGATGATGATTTGAAAAAAAAAATGCTATCAGCCCTTGTCTGTCCACTGCTGAACATATGCCTTTCCTAATGCCTTACACAGTATGCGGTCCTCCACTTTCCGCATTCAACGATTTCCTGCCGCCCGCACTAATTCGTCGGCCCCTCTGGAGCAAAATAATACAGTTACAAATATTGAAGTATAATGCAAGTGAATTTGTCCCTCGCCACTATCGAGCGCCGAGAGACGAAGTTATACAATAAACTTTTTAATACAGGACAATATCTGCGCGTTGTTAGTTTTTCAAGTTCCCTTCTGTTCTATATTAAATATTTTCTTTATACAAGTAACGAACAAAATTAATCACATTATTGAACTAACGGACGAGTATTAATGCATTGAATACATTACTAGTACATAGCGAAGAAATCTCAAGTAAATAGATTCACTTTCGGCCTCAAATTGAGCTCAAATAAGCTTCCAACTGATTGCATCTCGCATTCCTGTTGCTTACAAATTAATTTAATGCATGATGTAACTGCTTCTATAAATCTTCATTTGTTAAAACTATGACAACGATGTAGGGTTGTAACCCAGAATACTATAATCTGTCCGTGATTTCTTCAGCGCGGTTTTAAAGTACATATTATCACGCTAATAAACTTAAGGAATAAGTAAATTGGAAAGTCAGTATGCTATAACTTCGTGTGAGACAAGCTGCACGGAAACCGCTACTTTTATAAATACACTTAACTAGAAGAACTCGTCCTGCATTGTATGCTCGTCTCAAATATCAGAATCAAAATAATTTTTCGAATCATTTAAAGCAAAAATTTTCTCAAACGTCCAGCGGTTTACCAACCCATCGAGCAAAAACAAACGAAACATTATCCCTAAGAAATTATCTTGTTTCAATAAATGTTTTCAATTCACCGCTCGATTCCATTTTCAATCAGCAGAGTGCGCTGCTATCATGTTCATGATATCGATACGGCCGCCGCAGCCCGAGAGAGCCGTAAGAAATTGATTTTTAATTCTATCACACAATATCTAAGTCTCAAGTTACTGAGTACACTTTGTAGTAGAAGAAATATAGACGTATTGATAACAACAGTTGTTAACTAAAAACTAGAAGTAAACTGCTATATTTATGTAGTTTAATGCTCTCTTTGCAGTCTTTTGATGAAAAAAAAATGTTTTTTTTCTCTGCTCACATCAGAAGTCAGAGTAAAGTAAGAAATTTGTTAGTATACAATTGAAAGAAACCTAAATTAGTATTCAACTGTATTTGTAATACTTGGTACTTTTACCCTATACTTTTAAACAAAGGTGCATAGTCGTAGTTTTGCCACAGCGTGTCAGTTACCTCTGAATACGTGAGACGTCGCGAATACCAACAATGCCGTGAAATGAACGCAGCGAGCGACATTGTGTGGAACAGCTCTTATAAACTTTGATACGAATGCACAACTGCAATCAACAGTTGTATCTGCTGTCGCTATATTTATGTTTACAGTCAAGGAATTAAATTTCCTTACCATTTAGAATCGATTAATAATCAAGTGACACTACAAGACCTAGTATTTTGAACACATGTGTGTTGTGAGAAGTTTTGTACGTAATTATATTATGAGCATTCAATTACGTTTTATATAAATGGATAGGACATATGTATTTCACTACATATCGAAAAAAAAAACTTGTTAAATCCTGTGCTACGTCATTCGTGAATACGACGCAATAACTTAGTCAAGATTTTAACTTATTGAGATGAGATGTGTCTCCGAAGTATTAATTGCTCTCTCGTATTTCATAATAATTGCGGTACAATCGAGTAGTCTTACAATACGTTGCCGCACAATGACACTCGACGTTACAATACGCGAAAATACGAACCCAATTACAGCGCTCTCCAAACGTAAAATATTTCGTGGTTACAACGGAGACTCATTCCCGACCATATAATAAGCTCCTATTCTTTATTTCGCTTTCAGCTGTTCGCCTGAAAGTCAAATTACTTCAATACTATAGCCTGTTACTTAGTCTGTATCAAATAGGTAAATTGACTTTTAAAATTTTACGTATCATCAGTTAAAACTGAAGGTAGATATAGTGTTGTAAGAAGTGTGTAGGTTGATATATTATGAGCCAGCGGTATCTAGTAAGATTTCAAATTCATGAAATGAAAAATTTAAAAGTTTCTTGTGGTCATCCGTCTTTCGAAATTCGAACGTAATTCACACTTTTTTTTTATTAAAGTAGCTTTATGCACTTTTTCACATCAATTTAAACTTTATCAAATTTTATGTGATCAGTTCACGTATTGTCCTTAAAATTGATTCAAAGTTTTTCCTTTGCGTAATTTCTTAAATTATAAAATTGACAAAAGATGAAAGGGAATTATTATAAAAAAGTTAATTGAAATCGTCTCTAAATTAATTTTATTTTTAAAGAAGAAAATGACTTAATTAAAGAGAAAGGCAACTGTTGGCGCTCGGTTCTTTTACAAAGTCGTCGAGATGTAAAAAGCGAGGCTAATTTACAAAAATATAGCTATTTGATAAAACCAAAAAGAACTCTAATTTAACAAAAACTTTTAATGTAAAATAATTTGCTCCGAGTTTTTTATATTAACTTGTACACATTTAATGTGGATATGTACATTGGTTTTTAGTTCGTTCAGAAAAACTTGTTTCATAAATTTTAAAGTCCATTTTTTAATTTTTATGTTTTAATTTTAAATTTTTTCAAGTTTTAATCTTAACTGACAACATATTACAGCTTGGAAGAAACCCGATGTAATTTACTTTCAATTGGTATTTCTTTCAAAAAAACAAAAACCCATTAAGTACATTTTTTGAAAAGGTTAAAATATATTTAGTCATATGTAACATAGATATTAATAATAAAAGACGGGAATCGGAATTTCTGAAACAAAGGTATGTATCCCTCTTCACGTTCAGTGCGGGCACTTGACCTAGTGAGGGAAGTGCCCTTTACAAGATTGAGGGATTTCCGATCAGCTGGCAAATGGTACACTGTTATATCTTCAAGTTTGATACTAAACGATCTATGTACTCATATGTACGAAGTAAAGTGGAAATTATTAAAAAAATATTAATAACAAACTCAAAAAAAAAGCATCTCCTAGACAGCCTATGTTTTCTAGACAGTAATCTGTCCCTGTGTTAAATTTAATTCTGTTCAGTCTATCCGTTCAGGAGTTATCTGCAAATGTATGTACATCTACACTTTCGCATTTACAAAATTAAGATAGTTTATTACAATATATAGTAAAACATTAAATTGACATCCATGAACTGAACTATAAATCAATCGAAGTTCGTAAGTAATTGCGGGATATAACCTAAAAATACTCCAACATTTCCTAGCGTTTCTGACAAACGGTGACTAAAAGGAATGCTATAAAATAAAGTGCAGCCCAGCTGGAGAGATTTGCTCGTAAAATTGTTAAGTTTATGTGAGAGCTACTTGTTTAGTGCCTCCTCGTGAGCGTGCCTGTCAATTGTTTTGGTAACATTAACACTACGTGACGTCACTACCTTTGTTATGAAGTTATGTAATATTTCCAATAAAAACTCCTTTTTCGCGAATTCTTTCGAGATTACTTTTTTGTTTACACAAACAACACTTTAATTTCATTTTCTCACTTGCCAATATTTTCGTTTGTTATGGAACCTTATTTATTGTTATATAATAATTGTTTGCAGATATTTTGCATTTACATTTATTTTAATAATATTTGAATATAGACTTTTTTGCTGAACTCGCCATCGGATTTTTTGTAAAATAAATAGAGAAGATTATCACATGTGGTTTGTACGTCTTGTCAAAGATACGATGTAACCTAGGCGTCCTTACAGACTATGTTCTACATCCATGCTAACATTATGCAGAAGCATGTAGGCGTACTTGAGAAACATTCACTCCAAACTTACGCACTTATAATATTAGTACGAAGTAAAATTTATGGTCGACCGCCCAGGATACGTTACTTACAGTAACTGAATAAATTTACGAAAGTGAATCTGTCTACATGACGCCGGCGACTCGCACATAAAATGTTTATGAAGCTGTTGTAATGGCCACGCGCGGAATGGACCCTTGGCGTCACGTTTTATGGCCATACTGCACTAGTAATACTTGCCTTAATAATAGCGCCATCTGGTGATTTTTTTCTAACCTGAACACTGTTTAAACATTTTATATATTTGAAGGATAGATTTTAAATAACTATGTAATTTAGCGATAAATACTCGCGAAACTGAATTGATTCATTTATATTAAGGTCTTAGTGTAGACCTTTTTCGATATATTTTATTTTTCCGAGTTGAGACGATTAAAGTTGATTTGCAAAATATCTTCTCGTAAGGTCCATTCTGATTTAGATAAGATTGTATTATTTCATAATAGCCAGCGCGGGCCCGGACCGGCTTTATGTATTTTCAGAATAAATCAGTGACGACCTTTTTTCAATCACATTTCTTTTACCCGGACCAGACACACGGAGAAATATTCTATATCGTATTATTGTTTTTTCATATTGAATATATTTTCACGATGTAATGATAAGTGAATTATTTATTACCGTACTCAATTTAAAATTGTGGTTATTTGATGACCTCAAATAATATAAAGGTCAACATAAATTATTTCTATCAAGAAAACATTGACGCATACAGTGTTGCTTGTTAAGTCGATTTAACATAAAATGTAAGAAGACAGTAAACCAGTGATTTTATCCCTCATAGCAAGGAGTAAACTGTGAAGAAATATTACTGAAACAGTAAGAGCGGATATTCAATTGGCTAATTGTGGGTTTCCACTGTCAAAACTTGTGTAAAAACATGTTCTCTTCGATTCATCAGCCTACCCTTCAATGAAGGGTCGGCACAATATTTACTTTTCCGTACATCTCTATCAAAATTCACACCTTTACGCATATTCTCTTTCACACAATCCATCCACATTCAATATCATTACCTTCTTGTTTATACGATCATCTCTCCGCATAACATGTCCATACCTCACTTCCCTTTGCTTCCTTCATCTCCATTGTCCTTGAAGACTTTAAAATTGCAACATGTTTCAATACAAGTATTTGTGCGGGGGAACTTCACGATAAGTAACACCTAACATCAAAATTGTATTTCTTATCTAACACTTAGCTACTAACTTAGAGTGCTCAATACATTGTGTGTTCGATACGGGGAACTTATTGTTTTCTTGTCGACGTGTCTTTTATTTGCTTTTCTATAACTATTCTATACCAATTACTACTGTTAGCTATATACAAATCCAAGATGGCCGACATTACAAAATGACCAATGATACATTGTTAATGTCAACAAAATTAGAGTATCAAACGATAGATTTTAACTAATAGAGAACTTTGGTAATGTCTAATTAAAATAATTCCACAAACGTAGAATTTCTAAAAGTAGGAATTGATTTCATTTTTTTTTATTGTATGTCTTTATTTAAGTAGCAGCTTTTGTTTATTATATATTGTGTCAAATACCTAAATATATTCTATTTACTTTGCAATAATAAACATCACAATACCTTGATTAATGTTCCTAAAATGATGTTAGTTCTTTGTGAACTTTGATCCTCATGTATCTACTTTAAATAAATACATTTGTTAAGAATATCTTGGTGTGTTTTCAACTATATTCGCGCTATGAAACTAACAAGATATATTTTCAATCTAAAGTGTGATATTTTCTATCAACAATTCCTACACGACTGAACCGAATAACTCTGTAACTTATGACCGACTGTAAGAAATTAATAGTCGGTAACTGTCCAGTGATCACAGTCGTTTAGTTATTATTGATAACTTTTTGCGAAACTAACAAATAAAAGCCAAGAAGGCGATATAGGAAGAGTAATATTAGACCTCATTAGATAAATTTAATAATTACTGAGAGTTATAATTAATGTCATATCTTTAGAATTATTAGAATCTAAATTAAGATTTGGCAAAATGACAATTTACGTAATATGTCTTTTATATTATTTAAGTGGGTTGAATTACAGACTGAGAATTCGTTGGAGTTAATTTTACAAATATCATGGTGTTATTTCAACTGGGTTTCTTTTTACTTAACCATAATTGTAATGACGGGCAAAACAAGTTTAAATTTAACGGACCCGTCATCTTTTTTAAATTACACAAAGCCGCCAAAATCTTTATTATTTAAAACAAATAAAGCGTACTAATATAACTCCAGCGTTGCTTGGTTGTTTGTAGCTGTCCCTTTCCTTTCCCTCTCACATGACAGAGACAACTAATGAGTGTTTTACCTTGCAGGTTGTTCGAAGAGAATCAAGATCTCCTGCACATGTTCGAGAAGTTCCGCCAGTACAGGACCAGAGAGGAGCAGATCAATTCGACGGAGCTCGCGGAGCACGCCAACAATGTCATGAACACGTTAGATGAAGGCATCAAAGGTCTTGACGATTTGGACAACTTCTTCGCGTACATCCACCAAGTAGGCGCTAGCCATAGAAGAATACCTGGATTTAAAGTTGAATATTTTTGGGTGAGTGTACAGACAGTCTTTGATTTAGTTCTTATTATTTCGTACCTAAAGTTTAATCTACTTAAAAAAAGCATTATTAACAAGCAGATTAATTTCGACTTACTTATTTCTTACTTAACAAAGAAACGCACGCATTTAAAAAAATTGAAATTTCATTTCTTCTACCTCTGTTCTCATAAACCGAACACATACATAATACATATTATATCTTGAGTTATGACATGCATTATTTAGTTTCGTATATTCGAATTTAGAACTTCTTCCTTTTTTATGTCAATCGACCAAAAGCATTTAACCAGCTGTTGGATTATGTAATGATTATTCAGCATGCCAATAGTTTGTTAACACGGTTACAGAAATCTACATTTACCATGTTAATGATTATTAAATACATAGCGCAAACATATATACAAGTATATATAATTCGCCTCATAATGGATATACAATGTAAACTTAAGCTCAGGTACACGACGAAACACAAGCGCCGAGCGTAAACTAATTACGCTCCTCTTCGTTCAAATACTCATGGTAATGAGAAACTCTAACTTTGTCTCTACATACACTAGTTGAATTAGTCAATTAAAAATCATAATCTACAACTATTCACAAACTTTCTTTCGCCACTTTTAATACCACAGTAGTTTCAATGAATCCTAAACTGCTACATTCCATCTACAGTCAGAACTTTTTTAAAAGACAGAGGTCTGCAGGAGCGATGCCATCTAGGGCACTAAGAGGATCCTAGTGTTTCTTACAACTTACTAAAAATAATAATATTTGAAAAGGAGAATAGTCGAAGTTTTATGGAACATTAGGTCAATAAGATAGATGTATCATAGTCACGTCACGAAGCGGCCTCGCGAGCGAGTCGAATATATTGTAGCAAAGTTTTTACCGCGCGCCTCGCGGCAACATCGTGCGAATCCAGTTATGATTGATATTCCTTACATCTATCGCGAAATTACAAATATATTACGGATACCCTGAAACCACTCTTTGTTTATTTATAGCTCGATTTACGATAATCGTCTTACATTAGTTTTTGTATAGGAAAATAGTTGCTTTTCTTTTATCTTTAAAGGTCAGTGCGGTATGTTATATGTTATTTCTTACTATAAATAATACTCCGTTAAATATTTTATTTCCATTGATAATTGTTACAAGCAGAATAGAGAGGAAGAATAAATCAAGGAAAGCAAAGGAACAAAATAAATCTCTGCTGAACCATAAAGTACCAAAATATGTTTTTGATCGGGATGAGATGATGGAAATTCTTTTCGGTTTTCTCCATCTCCATTAATACCTTTTAATGGCTTTTGGTTACTTGACGAGATTGACCGCTTCCGTGTTTGCTTCCTTCACAGCCGTACTGTAAAATTGTTACTTTTTTAACATTATCAAAGTTGCCAAATATAAATTCATGTCTGTACATTGAACGTGTGCCGACTTTTGATGACAACAATTCACAGGCGCAAAGCTCGATCCAATAAAGGATGGTTCGACCTTTTTAGATCGTAGCGAAATGGCGTACGTGTTGCGACACGCGTGGGACACAAATCGCCTCATAAAACTTCTAACTGTTAAAACTAAAGTCAAACAAATCAATTTTGGCGTACGAGGAATTTTAATCATTGGATATCTTTAACTTAATCCATCTAATATATAAATGGTATAGTTTGCATAGATGTCGCTTACCACGTAACTCCAGTGTGAAGCTAGTCGGTACCTACTGCGATCAACACGTGAGTTCAGCCGTTTTTATTAGTAGTTTAACTCCAGTATACCTAAGATATGAAAGACGTTTGCAACATTGATTGACTATGTTTGGAGTATCACATAAGCTAAAAGCAAAGCCCTTTTTTAATTCCATACAACCGAAGTCGTAGCCAGCTTATCAAATCAAATGTCATGAAACACACGGCATTGAAAACTATTTTGTTTCAAAGTTGTTACAAAAGTTAATACAAGTACACAAATGAGTAACGTCCCTTTTGATTTAGTTGTGAATGGTGACCAAAATCCATCAAAACTTTGAGGGAAAGCATTAACGCGATTGGCTAATACGTTAATCAAATAACTCACTTCTGTTTTTGTTAATTTGTTTAACAGATTGTTTTTGTTTCAGAAAATTGAAGCGCCATTCTTAGCGGCCGTGGAGGCCACGCTCGGCGACCGCTACACACCCAACGTCGAGAATATTTATAAGATTACAATTAAGTTCATCTTAGAGACACTTATAGAAGGCTACGAGAAAGCCGGCGCCCCGGGCAACGCGACGTGAACCAAAGAAAAACAACATAACGGAAACCAAACCTCGAATCCATAACCAAAAAAAACTATCAAACTTTAGAAAGATTAACATTGTGTCAATTTACTATATAAAATATATTTCGATGTATCTAACCAAAAGAGTCACATGTCTTAAGAGTTATTTGGGATGTGACTGTTTAGGTGGAACGGTTTGAAACGCTAACGCGTTTTTTTCAATTAGCTGTTATGTATATTAAATGTGAATAATTTGTGTATAGTCGATGTTAACAATTTTCTTCGCTATAGTTCTTTGTAAACTTTTAAGTCGATGGAAGAAATGTTTCAGATTTATTTGATGCATCACGCCTGTGACGAACACGTCGACGGCAACTTTGTAAGTGCTGAAAAGTATTAAAACCAGTATTAACGTATATTCCTTATTGTGGTAAAGTTTAGTGAAATGTAGAAGCTAACGGTGGACTATTTTAAATGATTTTTATCATATTCTATATCAACTTGATTTAAATTGTCGTGTAATATAAGATTTAAGCTTTCAATTTATATCAACAGCTTTAAACGCATATTATTTATATCAAAACAGTAATCATATCAGATCTGATCACCGGAACAAGCTAGCTCTATTAAAATGTACACATTAAGCAGATGTTTTTTAAGAATGTATGATGTATCAAAAATCATTTATATAACTAGCCGCAAGTTTTCTTTTTAAGTTAAATAGATTGCGATAATGGGCCGATGTGTGTCCAACCTAAATAAATATTGGTTCGAAAAAGACCTATGGTGTAGCAGTAAATTGTAGTCAATGAGTACTTAATGGTAAATTTAGAGGCGAAATAATATATGGAGTGATACAGACGTTACTTTATTGTATGTGTGATTTTAATTTGATTAGGTTTTTTATTATAATCTGTTTACGAATATGTTTAACCAAAATTAATCTTAAATTAATTAAATTGTGGATGGATGTTATGTCTAGAACGGATCTGGATGAAATGTGGAAGAGAGATAAAATCCATTCTTGGATAGGCTATACACAACTTTTTTTATTAATTCTTTGCAGACAAAGTCGTGAGCGACAGCCAGTTTGAATTGTAATTGATTTTTTTTTGTTATTTCATTTAATAAAATGTAACAAAGCAACAGATTGATAGAAAAATACTGTAGTAATATTTGTTGTAATATATACAACGGATTCAATTTAATACCCTATACTAATGACACACTTTTATTACGCTAAAACTCGTAAACCTCAATTTCTGATTAAACACTGCATATAAAATTAACTATCCTTATTTTATATTACTTCATCTAACATTTTACACAAAATAATAAATAAGGGAAATATCAATATGGCCGCCACCACAGCAACGTGAGTTAACTGATGGCATTTACTTAATTTAAGTTTTCACTGGGAACGATAGTATTTAACTTTATTTCATTTGCGTAAAGAATCCACGGCCAACACATACGTAAAAGACAAGCAGAGCGTATGTCACGTGTAAGTTGAAGGAATCCCTTTGAAACCCAACACGTCTGTACCAGATCCCTGACTTTATTATTTACAACAAAACATGTATGTGAGAAGAATCAGTAAATATTGAGAATATATGATCAAAGCTCAGATGTTCAGTTGAGCTTTATCTTGGTGTATCTTTCTGTACGAAGCTTTGTTACCTTATACTAGTTTTATGATAGTGGATAGGACTTCACATGCAAGGTACATCCGGTAAACGATTCAGTTATTTTTTCAAAGTGTTCATTTTTTTTGTATGAGATTTGGTCGTGTGTACAGTGATGAACATAAATGTTATGTATCTTATCAACTGTAGATTGTAGTGACAGTATATTGTAATATTCTTTATGGAACACAGAGAATTTCCCAAGTACCATATAAACAATTAATTTAACAAAAAATCGAATAGATTAGTGGATTTACTATCTTTTCTATTTTGTTTCATTATGCCATTTCAATCACGTTCGCTTCAAAACTGTTCGGTCGATGTGTTTGAACAAAAATACGGTGAAATTTACGGGTTGAGGTAAACAAAGATTTACGGCAGGAAAAACAAGTTTTCAGTTCAACTGTTTGCGTAGGTAACGGTTCTGTTTGAACTGTACGCACAGAGCCGTTGCGGTCACAATCATTTGCATTGAAAGCTTTCCTTTATATAAAAGCTTTGACTGTTGAGAAATGGACGAGGTAGAAATCCGGCATTGAACGAAATAAATTCTGAAATTTCTCGCTGAAGGTACGATGTCAGTCACACATGTTCATAAGCCGACAAATAGCGTACATAAAACATAACAAGTTTATTCACGCATACTGATTAAAACATTAATTTGTGTTTGGCGGGTCCTGACTCTTAAAAGTTTAAATATAAAAGTGACACTCGTCGTATTTTCCTTTCAATTACACTGATTACTTTTTAAATGGAAATGCTTTCATGTTATATTGTCTCACTATAATTGTTCCATTAGTTAATTACTACAACGGCGCGGCGCCACTGTCGTGACATTTATTACAATATTGCTATCCCTCCCATACTCTATGAAAAGGACAAGGATAGCATTAGCTCATGACGTTACGGAATTCACAGTTATTGATGTTTGAAATATCTATGCTTAAATGTACGTATGCAGTAAATGTAAAACTACGTAATAGAAAAACCTACATAAAGACTTCTAACTCGAAGCTGTATTTTCAGAAACATATATTTAATCTATTTATTAATGAAATTGTTACCACTGTTTTTATCGACTGTACCTTTTTACAGAGTTAATACGTTTTTTATGTTACCTTTCTTATAAGATAGAATGTTGTTATTTCATATTAAATATATATATATGTTTTCTTCGTTATTATTTTATTTGTTATGTTAGATTATTAAACAATTGTTTGTATTCCTGACCTTAGTATCGTGCGGGAGAAAACTTTTTAATTCTATTTTAGTGAACCGCTTAAGATAGTAGTATTTAAGAACTAAATTGAATATGTGTGTTGGTAATTTGTATCAGGAGATACTATCTGTGTGTAATATATGTAACTTTCGGTTTAAAAATAAAAATTATTTATAACTGTCTATTAAATTAATTTACCTGTATTTTGTTCTATTTCAAATCGCATAATCGCCTAGTTCTTGCACAGCGAGGTTAGCTAAGCTCTGGTCTTCCCAACTTGGCTTCGATCCCTCAGTGAGCTCAACAAGATATGATCTGACGATACATTTGTGCGTTAATTCTCCAAGAAAATATGTTGCAGTACGACAATGGATCTTGTGACTGTTGTTTTGACAGTGACAGAGTGGTGCTAGTGAGACGTGAGCCAGTTTGACTTGTGGTCAACGGATCAAATGACTTGGACCGGATAAAAAAGTAATATAGCAATTGAAGCGCGAATATCCTAATGGTTACGGGCACGGACTACCGATCTAAATTTATATTAGTTTGTTTAACGTCAGGTTTAAGTAGGCTGTTTAGGAGTCAAAGTGAAATTAATGCTGTCATAAAATTCGTTAGAAAATTACGTCCCTTTTTTAATTAGGTCTTGTTTGGTAAACAGTTATTTATTGCCTGGCCTTTGTTGGCCTTTCTTAATTACGTTCTGTTTATAATATACCTTCGTAGTTATTTAAACTTAATTGTATTTATAAAGTATTGTTTGATCGATAGGAAATTAAAATGTTTGTCCTTTGCAACCCTACTTAATCTAGGTTTACATTAGTGACAAGGTTTATTCATGTATTTCGGTATATACAGCGGAAGCAGAACATAACCGTGATGTTTGATATAAAAATTCTAGTTGTTAATTTTCAAAACTTAAATAAAACATCATACAGAAATGTATTTTGATGTAATATTTAAATAACGTAACTTTTGCTTTATATATTTTCGTGTAACCCGTTTAAAAAACTTTATAAATGAAGGAGAAGTTTGAAAAAATATTTAACTTCCTGCAACACCCGCGCCAGAGAAGTTACTGGGTGTTTACGATTTTATTGTTCGCTAACAATGTTCCCTTAAAATTATTTCGCAATTCTTGCTATTTAAGGGGCTATTTTAAAAGCCTCTCTTTTGTACTTTAACCATATATTACAGTTTTACAGGACAATCCTTAATTACCAAAGAAAACATGGATCTAAGCACACATATTCACTTTCAAATTCGTACATAAAAAATCTACAATAACCCTAGTAATATTCTGCTGTTACTATCAGTATGAAAATTTGATTTGAACCTTTTTGCTGTGAAAGGTTTATGAGTAATAACATTACAACCTGTATTATAATTACAAAGTTATCAAAGCAGGTTCAGGATCTTCAGATAATCGACTCGAAGTTACCAATGATCGACACAGCATGTACGCCATACATCTCTATCAGACACCATGAATTCACTCTCTATTTCGCACTGCATCTTTTTTCCATCCATACTTTCTTCGGTCTGCACTTTTATTGTTATTTGTATTTATTGAGTTGTCCAAACTATCTATTTCAAATCCTATATGTATAAAGAGTCGTATCAAAATTCTTTTGTGAAACATTTCGCTTTTTAAGCTTAACTTTCAATCTAAATGTCAAAATCTCTATAAAATGTCTCAACTGTGGTCACCCTTAATAAGTAAATGAGCCCATCGGCACTCACATCCATTTAAACTTGAGCCGGTCGGAAGGGCTGCAATAAAACTTGGGTTGTAACGTCACGGCCGCTGCCTCAGTAAACCCAGCGGGACCTGCCCCCGCGGCGGACAATTTACACCCGCTCCGGCATCCCTGAGGGAGACGTGTTTTAGAGCCGTGTTTATTACAATTTTAAAATATGAAAAAACGTAATTCCTATATTTGAAAGCGTTACAATTTTACGGCAGTTCCCAAAAAAATAAACGTAATCTTTTGTTATGTGAATACATAAAACCTGATGCAACCCAGACCACTTTTAAAAGTTATTTAAATCAATACAAGGAGGCACATTGTTTTATAAAATACTGAGATCTCCCACTTTTTCATTGAATGGTTGTAGCCCGTATCTTAGACGCTATATTTTTATGTCTTTCAACATTTTTTTTATGAAAAAAAGCCTCCACAGCTCCACAGAACTGAAATAGCTCATTATAAAAAAATATCGTTAGCGTGGTCTCTGCTTGAACGATTTGCGTCCAATTGACTTTGTGGCGTAAAGCTTAAAATGTCGCGTTTTATACTTCAAAAACACGCTACTTGATTTACGAATTCGTTAACAATTATAGCAAATGTGTTATTCGAACATGTGAAGACATAATTCACGGGAATACTTTAAACAATCTGCATTAAAACTACACCCTATAAGTAGTACTACCATGCTATGAGTAGCAAGTAATATAATGTACAATTCTTAGATAGTGTGTACTATTTATATCGTTTTTTTTTCATTTGTTATTTTGTTTTCATTTGTGTTTTTTGTACATAAAATCTTAACCTATAAATTACACAGTTTAGAAAGAGTTGCATTACTAAAAGATAAATTGATATTGTTAGTAACTATTAATTTAGTAGCGATTAAATTTGGTACACGCCACGAGCGGCAGCGGGTACTAATACCCGCTGCCGCTCGTAGCGTGTACTACACCGTTGGGTCGCCATGTCATTATTATCTGTCCAACACAAGCGTGAGATTAGGCCGGATTATTTCATTATATTTTTGCCAAGGGCCCTGAGGGTCCCTCCTTGCGCCCTTAGAAATCGCCACGGCTTATGCCTTCTAAATGGAATCAATTATTTTCTTTCCTTATATACACCATTATTTACTGACAACTGCACAAGTACTTATATGTAAGCTTTTTCTGTATTTGTAATTTCTGTTATTTTATTTAAATATGTATATTTGTTTATAGGTCTCCTTCTTCTTCCAGTTTATTCTGTTATTGCCAGTAAGCCAATCTCTCCCCGGTCAGTTCCGTTTATTATCAGTGTATCGTTGTGTCGATCTACCGACCCTCTGTTCCCACGCTGGCTCTTTGTAAAGTGTAGTTTCTAAAGTCTATCGATTATCCGTCCACCGCGATGTACGACCAAGTACGTTGTCATTTTTATGTCAGCGCTTGAAAGTATCAGTTTATCCTTTGTCTGAATTAAAAAAACGAATGTTTAATACATTCGTTTTTTTAATGGCTTGATGGCTAGCACAACAGTCCAGTTTACGCGTAACTTCCAGCCGCGCACTGCCGGCTTGTAGAATGGCCTACCTTGAAGTTATTGCCAAACCAATACGATTTAGTATCCTACAAGAAGCGAGCCTACATTTCTCAATGGCAACTCAACTGCGGTTCTTCTAGTATTGCGAATGTTAGAGCGTCGATTATCACCCTTCTCTTATATAAAAAATGACTAATACTTATATGGTAAAATTAAAGGCATGTTCTTACAATTTAAAAACAAAAGCATTGAAATTACACGCTCACTTGGCTATGATAATACGACGGGTCGTTTATCGTTTGACAAACGAGATGTTCCCTCGCGCGACATTTCACTTGTTGACAAAGACAAGTAAATAATTACGAAGGTGCCATTCCAGCACATTTGTTTAAGGCTAGAGGGTTGACATTATTAATAACTGTCATAAACAGGAGAGGGTAGAGATGGCTATTACGTCACGTAAGTACGGAGAGCCTTTTAAACACATATTCACGATTCTGGAGCGATTTCGTTGCACGCGATATTTACAGCTGTGAGTGACTGTAATCAGTTGTTTGTTTTAGTACCTATATATTAAACTAAATTAAAAAATAGTGCACTTCGATGATTGCGGAATACAATGACTCAACCAACCAGTGGTCAGATCACAGGAAGAAGCCTTACAATGCATACGGTTTCCAAATTACGAGTAGAGTGAGTAGAGTTTTTCTGAGCTGGTGCGTACCATCTTACGACCACATCACTACCTCACTGCATGTAAAGCGCTAGCTTATTAAAAAAAACGGTCTCCCATATCGGGCTTTACTTGGAGCTTTTTAAGGTTCAGAAGCGCTACGCTATTAATCTATATACCGATACGAGTACCTGAATAATTACTAACCTTCAATGTATTACTAAAAGGCTCTAAGAGTAATAGAAAACCACAACCTCTCCCTCTGCTTAGCCTTCATTCCATATTTTATTGGTATCAGCTTTTTTCTGTCTTCGTAATTTGTGTATTTTTTTTTGTTTTGGCTCGCTGTGAAACAGGCTTTCCTCGGCGGTATTTCCTTCATTACGACTTAAGGTCCTTCAAGAAGCGAGCGTATCTCTTTCTCAAAGACAACGTACCTGCTCTTCTAGTGTTGCGGTTGTCTATGGGTGTCGACGACTATCTTTATTTGTGCCTCTTAAAAGCAGCAGTCGGCGGTTAAGTGTAGGACAGCAGTAAACAGGTTACGGCTCATTTGGAGGCTCTAATACATGTAGCGTTTAAGATCAGTGCTTTACAGCGCCGTTAAGACGCTCGTTCCCTTTATGACCGAAAATAAAAAAGGACGAACGAACCTGATAGAACGTATTTACGTAATCCGCTTTCGCTTTTTGCTTCCAATGGCACAGCGCAGCGAAACACAGATGTATAATTATACACATTACTATTACATAGTTACATTTTTGACAAACTTTCTAGGTTTTTATTCTTTCATCACTAGATCTTCTTTTTATACACAAATGAACTAGGCTGGGTTACATTTTTTGTATATTGTTTACTTCGGCTAAGAATATAAAAACTTACACATCAATAATTAAATTTAAAAAAACTTGACTAAGATATTCATTGACTTTTATATTTTTACACCAGTCATACTGTATTTAACTACGCTGTGACGTATTTACTAGTGGTAATAATACGGGCAATCTATTTTTATCGGAGGCCACTTCCTTTAATAACATTAAAACTTTTTCACTACACACGCAACCCTCCATACATACAATATCACTGTAATTGTTTTCCAATGCTCTATCATGAACGTAATTATAATTGGATTTTATATATATCATCAGCTCACTATACGTCCCCACCGAGGGGCTCGGAGCCTACCCTATTATTAGGGGTGACTCGGCCATAGTGAACCACGCTGACCCAGTACTTGTTGGTTGACTTCACACATATCTTTGAATATCTTCTCAGATATATGCATCATCACGCTATTTTCTTTCGCCGTCAAATTGTTATGACATTTCTTAATAACTACTCTTTACTATGCCTATGTTATTTGCATTGTTTATTTACCTGGAGGCTAAGAACCTTATGATCTCACATAAAGTAGGGATATAATAGGTAGATGATGATGGCGTAGCTTATAAGCAACTCGTGAAGTTTTCTTTTCATTCAGCGCGGCCGTCGCGAGGGGGCGACTCGAATTATACACATTTACTGCTTGAAAACCTTTGAAACATATTGAATTAATTCTGAAATACAATTTAATAACGTCTCTATATTTGTCTCTCGGCCCTGACGCATGTCGGCGATTTCACATTACGTGATTATTATCATCCCGCGTTCAATGATATCACCCGACTGCTGCAAACTCATTATCGAATGGATGCTGGAAAATTGAGATTTGCTTTTAAATATAAATTGTGTAATGCTATAATATTGGAATATTAATTAACGACGATACGATTAGTGGGTCGAGAGAGATTAGGATTTTTAATTTACCATTGGTGTAGGTTTATCTTTAATTTACCTGAGGTTGTGGTACTTGTTGATTTGCCCTTAATATAAACCTTTAGTTATAAATGAACAGTCGAACTTTATGGTTCAAACTTACGTATATATTCGCCTTTGTCTGCCCACTGCTGGACATTAAACAAACTTACGTATGTAGACAAAATTTTAACTGATAAACTGTACAGTTCTCAGTTTTGTGTATCAACTATATAGTCCGGCTGTTCTTACTGTGTTATACTGAAGGTGCATAACTGGCTTTTGGTGTTAGTAGATTGTTAAAAAATACGTACTTATAGTGACAATTAGAGATTCTCTTTTTTAACTTACATTTTAAGGTTAAATTAGAATTTATCTTTGTATACACGTCAGGTATAAAACAAAGAAATCGTGTCTTGGTATTTTTATTTCAAGAATAAAGACATCGTTTCCCGCGCCACCGACTTCTTCCCAGTGTTCGAACAATGCAAACAAAACAATAAAGGAACGTACAATACATATAAATAAATACCGCATTTACGTTTGTACTACAATTTGCTCCGGACTCTCTTGATATTGGAATTAAAATCCGCCTTTGTCTGCGCGCTGCTGGACTGCCTTCCTCAATGTCCACCACAGTTTGAGGTCCTCCTTCGCCGTCCGCACTAAGTCGTCGGTCCTGGAGGGAAGGCGCCCCACGCTCCTTGTCCCCAAAAGGGGCCTCGTTAATTAATATGAAAATTGTAAATTTCCAATAACTGTTTGCTCTCTTAATGAGTTCCAATTAGGGTAGAGTGAAATCAAAAAGGTAATGACAGCGCCCAATCGAGGCCCGGCACGGCTTGTTTGTTATTTTAATCAAATTCTATTTAAGATACGTTTGATTTTATGGCAATTATTTATTGTTACAAAAACAAATTTAATTGTGAACAATACTTAATTCTTTTTAAAGATTTATTTCTATTTAGTTAACACGAACTATATGATATTTAAGAATTTTTTAATAAAAATTTTAGCAGATTGTTGATATTTAATATTAAAGCGCCAATAGCATAATGGTTATGGGCACGGATTACCCATCTAGCGGTCGTGTCGAATCCGGCCATTGAACTATTGTCGTGAATCATATCCTAAGACAAGCTTTTTCAAGCTTACTTGGAATGGTTACAAGATATATTAGTAAATTAACAAAAATCTATTAATATTTTACACAAAAACAAACTACTTACTACTCTTTAACCACTCCATCTAAATTGGCTTGTGCAGGCTTGTGTAGGATATAGTTTACAATAGTCGAATGGCAGGATTCGAACTCTCGAAGAAATTTGACCGTTTTAAAATTTACCCCCCCAAATCTACACTGGGGGACTCTCTTAGTATTCAGTACTTTACTGTGTGAGTAAATAAATATAAACATTGATGAAAAATTGTTAGTAATCGTGGAAAATGCGCTGGGATTAAAAAAGATAAAATTGCGTGTTTTTTTTCTACAAAAGGACGTTCAGCTAACACGTATCCAATTCTGTACATTTATATGAGGGACATTTCGTAATGTATTTAAATGCTCGAATTTTGTCAGGTGTTTGTAATATATTCAAATCTATTCATAGACAGCCTGTATGTAGGCTTGGGTGCGTGGTGCGTGGGGCAAAGTGAAAATTATCCTTCATGAATAAATTTAATAACGTATTATTTTATAGTTTTTGATATAGAGATTAAATACAGATTAGGTTTAATTTATTGTTGTTAATAATTATTAACAACAAGCTTAACACCCGACTTCTTCGGCGTAGAAGTAAAGAAACCTTAACATATCTCTGTGTCAAATTACGTCCAGACCCATTGAGTCCTTTTTGAGTTACATACTTCCAAACAGCTATCCATCCGTTCTTATAAACTTTCTCATTTATAACAGTAAGATAGTAACCCCACCAGCATATGAAATACAGGGTAGGCAGAGAGATTAGTAAGACTAGTGGTCATTTATTGTTCGGAATTCATCCAGTGACGGCACGGCCTAATTCCGAGCCCGACAGGGTCGTTCAAGCGATTGAAGCTTTCTTAGCTTACAAAAATTTCTTACGAAATTTGAATAATGTAATTAGTTAAGATTGTACAGATAAGAAGTAGCCGTAGTTTTTATCTGATTGCAAACAGATAAAATCAATTTTGAAATACAATGATACGTAATTAAGAAGAACCTCATTATTATTTAAAAACTTTTCGTCGAAATGTAGCCTTTTATTTAAATACAGCTATGTCTGATGTTATTCATACATCAAGTTAATCCGAAGCCTCGCAGTCCCGGTAGCGAATTGAGGAAATTCCTTGAAATATAAGAGGAAAATGGATCGAGCTCACAAAAGTTTATCTTAACTTTTACATCTTTGCGCAAAGAGAAGTGACAAGATATTAAACTAGATTGATACAAAAAAGGACTATACGTTTCATTCTACGAGTAATATTTTGACATATACCTTAACCGTTGTCTTACGTGAATACAACGACGAGATATGACGGAACAAGAGTGAAACCGATGACAAATTATAGCAGTAACCTAAGCCATAAATCGATGCAAGAGAGCGGCGCAGTTGTTTAGCTCCCGGCTCGGACATCTACACGTCCACGATAGTTCCCCTCCACGTACCAAGTTCAACTATTTCTAGTTTCATATGTACAATTTTCCGGTGTTCTTACGATAAAACACTGTGATACAACCTACATAAATCATCAGCGTTTGTCTGCCTACTGCTGGACATAGGCCTTTCCCAATGCCTTCCCCTGTATGCGGCCGTCCGTCTTCCGCATCTAACGACAACCTACTTATGTCGTGATAAAATTCAAAGACATGTATGAATTAAATCATAGTCAACCATGATGGCCTCTTGGACTCGATAAGTGTAGTTGATAATGACCTAGTCACCCCTCAATTGTAGCCGCTCGGCGGCGAACGTGAAGAGATATATTTGACGATATATCAGCGAAGAAATTTCCTCACTCTGTATTCACGTTAGACATTTCCGAGTTACATTATTTATTACAAATTTGTTGTCGAAAGTAACTCAGTAATGAAGTGAAAAAATTCGTCATGAATGAGATATTGACGCCCACAAATTCTCATCTCCTGAGCTCGCGTGCTTTACAAACGAGCTCGAACGAGACTGCTGAATACATTTAAATATATTTATATAAAAAAACATTGCTATGAAATGAATATTTGCATACATCAACCGAGATGCGCGAATGTTTAATATTATAAAAATTAACATCAAGCTATGCAAAATTCAGTTTTAACAACGTTTAACGCTACTCTACTATAAAAATGATGACTTTCATAACAAACAGATGAAAGACGATTCCACATTGAAAAGTTTTTTAAACACGCTCTTCTAATTTATTGTGTAAAATATTGTGAGCTACGTGACTAGTTAATACAGTGTCAGCTTTAATTGTTTTCGATCCTATCCAAGCCCTTCGTTAAGCTGATTGGGACTGTGTGGACCGCGACGCGCAGACTCTACACTGGTCGGTGCCGAAATCGTGTCAAGTTTACTAGAGTATAGACGTTTTGATTTCGTTCCAAGTTACCCTTCCTACCTTTTCAACTTCTTGTACGGCGCTACGCAGCGACTCGGATGTTCGAGGCCTTCAAGATATATGAAGACTTGTATATGTTCTTAGTAGTTGTCTCGCATTGTAAAGGAAAGTCATGTTCACCATTATGTTAGTAAAAATATTTATATTTCATGATATGGACCGAATACCTAACACTGTTCTTTACTTTGACACATTTGTTACCGTAAAAATACTAAGGAATAGTGAGAATGCGCTGTCTGTTTTGGCTCGTTTCTACTGTCTAAACATTATAAATAACGCCTCCTTTTGTCCAAAAACTGAAACACCTTATTTATTTGAATGTTTTGGAATACAAACTCGAGTTTGTGTCATCTTAAATAATTATTTACAGTCATAATCATCAACTTGCCTTTTTATCTATTGAGGGTTAGCACAGTATGGTCTACTCTTCCATACATCTCTGTCAACCGTCATATCTGAACTCATACTTCCCACGCATATCCTCTTTCACACAATCCATCCTCACCTTCTTCGGTCTTCCTTTACCTTTATACCCATCCACATTCAATCTCATCATTACAGTAACTTACGTAACAATATATCTTCAGTCGAATCCTTTATTATTTAAAATATTAGTGCAAGAGCGAACCACTAAGCTATCGGAGTTTATTTCCGATATCCAATTAGCGAATTCGTTAATGTGCTCATTTGAAAATTTTAATAACAGTTTGTGTAATGCGAAATTTATAATGAATTCACTCAACACAATGTCGCTATATTATAATTAGACTTAATTAAAATAAATTATGTCGCTGAATTGCGGTTGTTTTTGAATTGTACAAATAATTATATATAACACAAAGAAGTATAATGAATTATGCATTTACTGGTCGATGTTACCACATTATGTACAAACCAATACATATAATTACATAACTAGTCCTTTAAACACGATATCATACACTGAAACTACAGTACCTTAAGTAGCAATTTATCGTTTCTGAGTGTGATTGTTAGATTTATTAAATAAGGCTGCTTATTTTCAAATTATAACATTTTTACTATCATCTTATAATTATTACAAAAGCAAAATTTACATGAACGAATATTTGTTATCAGGTAACTCAAAATGTGAACGGCTGTAGATTAAATCTAGGTGATAGTTGACACTGAGGTAGATTGCTGTCCAGAATACTACATAAGCTTTTTACTTAGTTTTTATTAAATGCTTTGCGGACAAAGTCAGGGACGACAACCAGTTTACTCGTATTTCTCTTTAGGTGTTATCAAGTTCTTATTCTGAATATAAGATAGTCGTGTGCGCGAGCAGTGGAGGCAATTAAAAAGTTTTAAATTAAAGAGTTCAAAAGGGTCGGCGGGCACTTGGACAACGAACGGAAACTACTTCAACAGAGATCCGATCTCAAACTAAGGCAAGGAAAAAAAATCAAATCATAAGATAATTAAAGTTGCAACCGAAGTCATCCTTTTCAACGCTTTCCAACGGTATCAGCAGAGCTATCAAAACTTTGTCAAGTCGACTCTAAAGATATTTTTCTTTACTTAATATTTTTTCTACGTGACTTGAGTTTTTCTTGATGTTTATGTAAAATATTATATTTTTTAAAATACTAACAGATGTTTTCAAAATTACCAATAAACATTTAACCATTGTAACAAAAACTAGGCTTATGGTAGGGTATGGTTCACGACAATAATCTAACACTGATGTATTCGACACAGCCTCTCTTAACCACTAAGCTATTGTCAATTAAAGACGTAAAAATGTATTGTGTGTGAATATAATTAAGATTGATTCGGTGCAATTTCCGTCGATAGATGGCGTTGTACAAGTCTTATACAAATTTTCTCGATACAAATACTTTCTCGTAAATCTATTCAGACATATTTTTTGTTACACAGTCTTAAAAATATAATAAAGTTTATTTTTCTAGTTATAATTAGTAACAATAAGCCTGCGCGTGAGATAACGCGCCCCGACTGAAGTCACGTGCTAACATAAGCACAGCTCGGGGAGCAATTATAACTCAATGAGGGATGTAATGAATGTTATTTGTATAGGAGGCCGAGTTATAAGCGATAACATAGGTTGTGATCATTATATTAATACGTGAAGCGAAAACTTCGTACACTTTAAGAGAAAGGAGAAACGAGGAGACATTCACGTCATCGTGAAGAAGACCGTGAATCTAAGAAACTGAACATAAATTTTGATAATGAAATTTATCTCTTCTTACCTGTACTTATCTGAATACTAACTATTCCCTTGCGGCTTCGTCTGCCTTAAATTCCGTAAGACTGAGATTTTGACTGATTTCTAAAAAAAATATAAAACTGTATTCTCACCACGCAACCTTGCTTACCTGCTTGTAATTTAATTTCTTTCTCGCAATAGACTTTTTTGTAATTCACTAACCCATTAAGTTTAATAGCGTGATGATATGTAGCTTAAAATATGGCGGAAGTGTATAGCTGCCTGTTAAAAAAAATCATTGAAGTGTGTGCCGTAGTTGCCGAGGTTGTACGTGAGCTATTAAAAGTAATGTAAGGAGATGTGGCGATGTGTCTGCTACAAGTGTTACGACAGTGGAGACCGAGAGGAGGTCGGCATGTTCAATATACGCAAGCTATCATCTCCCGAAGCGGAATCCGAGCTGGAATGTATTAATAAACTAAGAGCTTCACGGCCATTGAGAACTTCATAGTTTATTAAACATTTCTCGTGCGTCCAGTTGCGATATGGAAAGTATTTTTAATATTTAACCGACATTCAAGCTAAAGAGGGCGTCGGTGACGCAGTTGTTAAGCGCTTGACTCAACATTGTTTAAGTTCGATCCCCGCCATGTAGCATTTTTTTCGAAAATCGAATTTCATATGTACATTACCCGACTTTCTTACCATGAAGGGAACCATGCAACCTGCAGACATCTGAGAAGTAATTCAAGTATATGTGTGAAGTCAACCATTTACTGGGCCAGTGTGACTGACTGATGGATGGCTGGATGCATAGTAACAGGTGGAGTTCCACCCGGATTTGTTTAGGATCTGAATGAGATTTTACAGAGTGATAGATTACTGTCAAAAATAGCACAGCGGGTACTCCGCAAGTTCTTCATTTTATCCGCGCGGTCGAAGTTGCGGGCGAAAGCTAGTCAAATAATATAATAGTAACAATGTAACCTATTACTCCAAAGCTTTGTAACGCGATGCAAGAAACTTTTACAATAACCAATTAGTTAGTGAAATAAAACTTTTGATGAACTTGTTTGTAATGAGAAGCTGTTTAATTTATATACTTGCGTAAATATCTAGCTTTGTTTAATTATAACCTAGGCTTAAGAAACTTTGAGTAAGTGTTTGAGAAATAGGTAAATGATAGTAATTATTCTGAATAATCAGATATCTTAATTGAGGAGTGTCGGTGGCGCAGTTCACTTCTGATTGGATCGGACCGTAGTATACAAGTTCAGATTCAATTCCCGCCTTGAGATGAAAAAAGTTACTTAGTGTCAGTCAATTAAAAACTTGAGACCTTTGGTTTTCATTGTCGAAATATTATGGTGTATATATTTATAATTTTGAGGTTTAAATTTAACCCAGGTCATAACATAAACACTAAGTTATAACGTCGCAGGCTCGTTATGAATATATCTCTCCTAACTTAATAGGACTTTGGCAAAGGAAGATAAGAAATATCAAAACTTTTCCACTTCTCCAACTCGACTAAGTCTTTGCTTTTTTATTTCCTTTATTTGCGTAACACGATCTCTAGCACATTTATAAGAGAACTGTTTTTGTTTCACAAACTAGATACGTTTTGTAATACTACACCATACATGTACATCCGCAACATATCCTATAATTAATTTAAAACAACATCACACATTCTAATGTATCTTTGGTTGGTCACAATTTGAACTTGAAAATATGATGATTGAGTCCCAATATACGATGTAATTAATTAAAGAGCTAACTATCAATAAAATCGTAAGTAATATTGACATTTCTCAGTTCACCACAAACTATCCTTTCGCGTCCACATAAACCGGCCGAGGCGGGCAAACCTTTCATTAGGCGGGCGTATCGCTCCTAACTAGGGGGGACTTTGATCGATACTTAACCCACTCCGGTCTCAATTACACCTTTGTTTATAAATTGAAAAGTATTTATACTGATATCACTAATGTACTTTTTATGAGGGTAATCGGCAGTGGTGCCCTCAATGAAACGGGTTCACTGCCAGTAGACATCCAGCATGCAGTATGCTAGTAGACAACACTAGAAGTTATGAGAGCCTTGCCTTAAAGAAAGAGGCATGCCCTCTTCTTGAAGGACCTTAAGTCGTACCGGTTCCGAAATACTACTGAGGACAGACTGTTTCACCACATAGCATTGTTGAGGATTGGCAACCATGGAGATGATGTAGTGCGTAGCGGTCCGTCGTGTAAAATGTATTTTTCATTTTCTAACATGTTTTTATGTGATTTGAAACCCCCTTTATTTGAGAATCTCATCTTATCTCGACAGGCGGTCAATTTTCTCTTCGCAGGACTTCCGATTTCGTTACATTATCAGTGAGTTCTTTAGACACTCTAAGTAATTAATATCCTGCAGCGTACTAGCTTTCACTAGACTTGTAGAATCGTATAAAAGGAAAGCTTCGGAACAGTTGATTGCATTCAAAGTCCTTCATTCATCAATCTCCTTCAATTGATCAAAAATATGGCTTTCAAGTACACATCTGTACTAGCGTTCCTTGCTGTCTTCATCTTCATTGGATTACAAGATTTAGCCGATGCTGAACCAGCTATAGCCTTCGGATACAATGCAGTGGAGATCTGTTTAGAGAATTGTGCAGTTTGCAAGAAGATGCTGGGCGCATGGTTCGAGGGCCCGCGCTGTGCTGAGGCCTGCATTCGTCACAGAGGCAAGCCGATACTTGACTGCGAGGATTACGCATCGATTGCTCCGTTCCTCACCAAGTTATAAGCTTAAGAAAGCTTTTTACTACTATGCCGTGAGCGCGACCCACTGCTACCTAATTGGTTATTTACAAAAAAAAGGAGGAGATTATTATTTTACTGTAAGTGGCATACCGCGATGGGTCCTGATTGTACACTATATATGGTTGTATAAATAAAATATTATCAATAAATTGTTTTCTATTTTATAAAATCACCAAGATGATTTTTCGTTGCCTTTTTTTTGACGGGGGGAAATTTTTGAAAGATACTCGTTGCCTACAGGCCATAAAATATTCAACTAGATTTAAAAAATTAATTTAATTCTTTAATATTTTTAGTGTTTCAAGTCTAGTTTCAGTTTATATTTGTGTTTGTATAACAACTTGGGTAGGAAAATAGTTATCTATTTATCAGAAGATTTTTTTTAAATTAATCTTAGTCTATTTTATAGTGTACGATGTAATTTCCAGTTTGACTTTGATGTAAGGATTGCATGGAAGCGAGAAATTGCATACGGGGAATGTTCCTTCATACCATTTCGTAGCGGTACGTAGATGAAGACATTGAAAGAGATAAATGTACAAAGTTTTTTTTATCATTTTATTATTATTTTACTTTATTTTATTTATTAAGGACAACTTACGGCAAACATTTTAACGAAATGATTTAAAACAAACGGCTAACACCCATGTATTCATCCGGTGTCGGTAGCAGCAAGACGTCGGTGCGGTATTGTAAAAAACCATCACCATATTGCGGAAAAAAAGAAACTAATTTGTTTCCCTACTTTCAAAGTTGTTGTTTTAAAGAAGAGAATATTTCTCAAGCTTACGTGTCCCCTCGCCTGATAAATCCAGGGAACGTAACCATCGGCAAATCTAAATTTGTTCATATTTTAAAAAAAACATATTTTTCTTTTACGTACTTTCTTATACCCATTGGAGGAGAAAATTATTTTTTTTGTCTGTATATTTTAAATAATAAATAGAATCGTATTGAAGTAACTTTCATTCCTAGTAGTGAGTAGAAAGATCTGAGAGAAATGCTGTCAAAGGCAATCTTTTCACTTTCAAAAAGAAATAAATAGCATTGGCGCAGACGACTTGCTATTCATATTTCCAATTTTGTTGATGTTGCGGGGAGAATCTTTAATATATATATATATATATATTTATAAATGTCACTTCGTGTAACGTTTGTATGTTTGTTGAGTCAAATAAACTAAAATATATTCAAATAATTTGCCAGATTTTTTTGACAGAAAAAAAAGTAAACGTTATTCTTAAAGTCTTATGTAAATTGCTAGAAATGTTATTTATCATAGGAGACCACTTGATGTAAAATTCGAAACAAAAACGAGTCCCGTATTTACCTCGGGAACAAAGGTACAGTTTTTACAATGCCCAATATTAATACTACATGAAGTTTGAAAGCACAAGGTTAGTACATTGTGAGGAGGGAGGGATCGCTTGTTACAAGTAGGACTTTAAGTTGTGGATTACTGAGAGGCCTGAAGAGATGGATGGATGGATCTTGAAAGGGTCATTTAGTAGAAGATGGGGTCACTGAAATTACGTGAGACAGATTAATTTGACAAATGAAAACCTAATGATTAGAAACGGACAGGTGATGAAGATGATGTTGAGAGTTTAGACAGAAGATCTAGCGGTCGTGGGTTCGAATCCCAACATTCGAATATTGGCGTGAACCATATCATGACACAAGCTTTTTTAAAGCTTACTTTTAAATGAACATAAAATAATGTTACTTTATTTACAGCGTCTTTTATAAAGAAATCAAAGCGTCGGAGATCTTATCTGAACACTCGACTGTAAACAGACTCTTTGTACACACGAAGGCTCTTCAGAGACTTTCTAATTAAAATAGTTGAAGAGTTGGCGATAGAACTAATAAAAGAATATTCAGGCACCGGCTTGTACGGTACCGGCAGCAACAACAAACGTACACAATGAAATAATGTGCATCGTGTTTTCTACAACGAAACTAGAAATTCATTTATTGGGAAAAAATTGAGATTTTTTAATGTCGTAGCCTGAGGTTTACTTCTGGTTGCTACCCGTACATCCCTAATTACTTCATTTTAGTAATTTAAAAAAAAACTTGTGTATTTTTGGCAGATTCAAGTATTACTTTTTGGAAGAAACTTGTTTTTTTTTTTAATTGTTATCGAGTTCATTTCAAGTACAATTTGTGTTTTTAATTTGTTTTATGGAGGCTAAAATTGTTTTTTTTTAAATTGTTGTCTTCATTATAGTGAATTTTAAAAGAGTCAAAACTTTACAAAACCATTGTCATCTTTCTCATTTTCTTTGGAATAGTAGAGACAGCTATATGCTTTTAAAATCCACGGTTAGTTGGTCCCCTTACTAAGGTAAAAATAGATATTTTCGGGTCAATCAAGAGGAGGTCTAATACCCGAAAACCTTTACTTATTTTTAGACAAGTTTATTTAAATTCAACCGTTCGTTAATAAAAGGGTCGGACCTTTCTCCGGAAAAAGTGCTCAATAACTTTTTTTTTCGATACAAGTGACCGCTTTTACCACATAAATCACACCAAATTACTGCCGGCGCTGACATGATCCGTTTATTTTGGTCTGTTGTGGTCATTGTATAGATAAAAAAAATTAGGCAGGAGAGGTAATAAGGTAGGAGGAGAAATAAGCGAAATTGTTTAAGTTGTATTGTAAAAATCGGCACTGGCGAAATGCTTCTATAAAACACATTATTGTCCCTTTTACTATCTGTGGAAAGAAAAGAGAAGATAGATTTTTCTACAGCTGCAGTGACGGTAATTAGTCCTGCTGTTCTTACACTCATTATTCTTTTTCGGAAATAGCTTACTTCTTAACATAAATGCAAAAGTTTGTATGTTTGTTAGGCTGAATGTCCAAAACGGTAACACTGGGTTTTATCAAATGCATTATTTAGAACATTGTCTGGAAGAACACATAGGCTACTACGTTTTCTTTTTTAATTCTGTCGCGGGTAAAATGTATAATTTATAACATTAAGAAATGTATCTTATATTACAATCACATTATTAATGTTTTGAATTCCGGTATTCTTTATAAGGTAACACCGGAACTCACCGCTGCCACCGGAGCTCGTGTTGATTGTTTTCTGATTGATATTTAAGTGGCCGAATATCGTATAGAGATATTAATCTTATCTCCAAAACAACGTAATATATATGGCCAATATATTTTTACTATACATCCTCATGAGAGTACCTTTTTTCTTATATAGTGACGTCATAGTGTGTTCCCCATACTACTCCCCGTACTATCAGTCATCATATCTGAATTCACTTGACAAAATCCATCCACATCATCTTAAGTTTTCCTCTATCTTTGTAACCATCAACATTACATCTCGATACCATCTTGTGCATGAGATAATTATCTATCTTTCCGCATAATTTATATGTATATGTATATGACCAGGAGTGTGGGTCGTCCTCCCTCCAGGTAGACCGACGACTTAGTGCGGACGGCAGGAAGTCGTTGGATGCGGAAGGCGGAGGACCGCATACTGTGGAAGGCATTGGGAAAGGCTTATGTCCAACAGTGGACAGACAAGGCCTGATGATGATGATGATGATGTTAATGTATATTAAAAGGGTGTCCATTAGTGACCCATTAACGAATCTGAGTTCTGTGTTTCCTAGAAATCTATATTCAATGCCAAAGTTACACTTTTCAAACAATGATCTTTCTAAAAGTTCGTACTTAAGGTAGTAGAGTCCAAGTTATGCAAAGTTAGTGCTTAGGGAAGAGTTAGTGTAATCCTGAGAGCCGTGTATCAAAGTCAAAGTAAATACTTTAGATGGTTGGACGAGTTACTCGGAGTAACTTTAAGAGGTGTTTTAACCTTATCTTAGCATATAGGTGAATGATGAAACACATTGCTTAAACTTTGATAAAATATTAGAGTTCACTTAAGTATTGAGTTATTGGTATATTATAATATTTAAAATCTCTTTATAGCCAGCTTTTTTATACTTTAAGGCTGTACACGAGTAGGCTGCCGTTATTTCGCTAAAATAGTGAAGTCATCGCCGCCCTAAACATCCGCAAACGCGCATACATTGCTTACGTGATCCTTAGAAGAGGCAAGGCAGAAAACAAAGATATTTCCACTTTCGATGCATACCTTCTCTTCTTTGGGCCGACATTAGAGGTAAGCAGTTTCACTGTTTTTTGTTAGTATAACGTGGCGAATGTTTAATTGTAATTAAATGTACAATTTACTCTTTGTTTAAAAAATCTCCGCATAACTTAATATACTCGAGTTTATATTTTAATAAGCTAAAATTAAATCCTGTCTTAGCGTACTTTCAACTAACTTAAAACTTAGCTTATTATGCTTAAGTTACATGTCCCTACTTGAATATCATGATGCTACATTCCTTTCGTAGTTAACAAGCTGACGCCTGCCGCCGAGCCCGCGGGGGATAATTAGGGAGGCGTTAAGAATAACGCCGTGAACCTCCCCTTCATTTAAATATTATCTTAGTATTAACTTTAATGAAACCTTCCTGGCCTCTTCGTTACATTTTCACGGAACAAGTAAATAGTTTTCATATTATTAGAGACTGTCAACACTAACCATGGGTTTTAAATGCAGAAAAAATTGTAAAGTGTTTTTCAGTTTTTCAAGATAAAGTTAAAATGACATTGCCTTGTATATAACTCTTTTTTCGTATGATTTAAATTAAAGTTTATGGAAAGGAAGCTTTTATGGATTAAGTTTTTTTTCTTTTTTTCAAAATTCAATAATATTACTGTTTTATGGAATTTTAGAGTGACTGTCCTCGATTTAGTATACATTTATTTATGGCCATAAAGCGTACTTCTTTCTTGAAGACCGACAACATTGTAAGTTATTCTGATATCCCAGTTAAGTAAGGACTCTCCTTAAACTTTGACCCACTTATCCACTTACCATTCAAATTACGATGCAAATTAAAGTTACGGTTAACTTACTTTCAAATTTGTGCCAATTTTGAATAAATTTGGCAGTTTGTTGCAAACTGAATGACTAAATGATGAAATGTCGATCAGTGAACTGTTTCGCGTAGATAAATAATCTACGGATGGTAATCTATAGATACGTAACCGGGAGCGCGAAAATAAGGCGAAAGTAGGTATGCCTTTTGTTTCGGAATTTTCAATTTCATACCATGTAAAAAAGTTATACTGCCAACTCATTACTTCATTTATAACACCCTGAAACTGACAAAGCTTAAAGTACAAACTACCGTTCTAGCGGTCGGTGGTTCGAATCGCATTTGATTTATGGATTATTGTCGTGGCCCATATCCTAATACAAAATTATTTCAGCTTACCTCGAATGTTGTTTGAATGTACAATGTATATAAGTGAATTTAAAAAATGTTCTAATATAAAAAACGTTCATTAAATATGTTTAAGTATTTCTATTGTAATATTCATCCGATAGGTTATTCAGTTTGCAAATTATTCATTTAGCTAAAGCCGGTTCGGGTGAATAACTTTTCAATTTTCTGCGCAAACGCGCTCTGATGCACTTTAGACTCGCAGATTATGCAAATGTCGTTGCTGTTGTAAATAAGTCCTTGATCAGTTCCGACGATGAATTAGACGGGAAACGAGAAATCGACCGGAGTTTTCTATTTAGAAAATTACGTACAAAATTAAAACCACAACTGAACTATGATCTCTATTTTAATGGTAGTGCAAAATAGTTTTTTTTAGGTCAAAACGTTTTTGACAGAGTTCAGTACGAGGGCGACGTCAGCTAAAGATCTGTTTGAAAATTGATAAGTTGTTTACGAGGTTTCCACGAGGCTCTACATAGATTATAGAAATGTTAGTATTCCTAGGTAGGTTATTCAACGATTTTTTAAAAAACTTTAAGAAGGTGTCACATTACCACAATATTACATACCCCGTAGTATCTACTATCTACGATTACGTCCAAAATAAATATAAAAATATTTTATTTTATAATTAAGCCTATTTACTTTTGTGAGTTAAAAAATTGCTCAGTAAATATGTATGACGTTATCCCAGATTTCAGTTATCTCAATCTAAATGTGGGGTAACAAATAGAAGAAAAAAAAACAAAAGACGAGTTACGAGTTCAATTAAGCACAAGACAAATGAGCAAGTTAATACCACACGCATCCCCATTCTCATTACACATAAATCTTCTTAGTTAAATGTTCCGTAGCCTACATTGTTTTATCCGCTTAATACTTATACTTGGACATACTAATAATTGGAAAGATAGTTTGCTGTAATGCCCGCTACACACATTAGTTAAAACTATGCACTTATATCTGAAGGTGTGTGACTTAACTAATTTGGAAATCGTATGAAGCAAGTGACTGCCGATGAGGTCAAAATGTCTGTCACGGACATGTCGACGCAGGGTACTCCTCTCGCAAGATGGACGGATGATCTGGTCAAATTTGCGGGAGTATCTTTGCGGGTTATCCGGCTGAGAAGTGGTCGTCGTGGTACTTGCAGAGTGCGATGTGTTTCTGATATGATGCTGAAAAATCGAGCGTATAATTATTTTTAATGCTGGCAACGCATCTTCAAGTCTTTTGGTGTCCCGTGTCTGCAGCAGAGGCGATAATCGCTATACTTTTCCCTCTCAGTGTCGTGTCATAAATCTTTGCAAGATTGTAATCTCAGATACTAAATATACATGTTTATGTGAATTTATAAATACAGACACTTTCCTAGCTAAATCCATAGATAGAAATTGTTAGGTAGCATGTGTAAATATTTTTTTCGTTTCCATCCAAGTTGACTATGCGTACTTTCACTCAAGCAAAGAAGATTGCGGTTGGACATTAAAACGTCTCAAGTGAAATATTCAGATGTACCCTAGCTTTATTGTACTCGACCCAATATCGCATGGGTCGATATTCAATCCAGTGACGAGAGTTCGGTGCTCGGAGCTGACATGTGGTGTATACTATGTGAGATTAAGCGGTTACATTGTTCGGTGCGTCTTGTAAATTATATTGTTAGTGACGTCAGAGATTGCGGTTTCAACTTGTGAATAAAATTATAAACAGTACAAAAAACAAATTTAAACGCATTCGAAATTTGAATTTCAAGAGTTCAAGATGACCGGTGTTGTACAAATTAGAATTTTAAAAGTCATATCAAAATTATTCGTCGTAAATATTGTATAGATATTAAATTTGTTTAAGAGAATAATATCTCTGAAGCTCTCCGTGTAAGAATACCCTTTTGTACAGCGGGGGACTTTAATTTTCTACCCGGTCAAACACAATTCATTATAAAAAATTACAATTTGACGCTTTAACAATTCTAAGTATCTAAATTATATGTCTTAAGATTAACACATTTAAGCGCCAATAGTCTAATGGTTATGGGTAAGGACTACCGATCTAGCGGTCGCGGGTTCGAATTCCATTCGACTATTGTCGTGCACCATTCCTAACACAAGCTATTTCAAGCCTACCAGGAATGGTTACAAGAAATATTAGTAAATTAACAAAAATCGACTAATATTTTACAAAAAAAAATCGCACACTGTGAGGAAAGGTCATTTGATCATTACATTTTAATTAAAATTAAAGTTTTTTTGTCATACTGGCTTCTGTCATCAATGTGCTTGGACAAATGACTGGCTTGTGAGATACTGCCAACGCCAGTTCATTAGTTAGAGGATTCCATTAAACCGTTCTATTATAATCTCTTATTAATCATCTTTTTAATTATAAATGTAATTAGATCGAAAACTTGTCAAATTATTATGAGCGTATAACTGTAATGTTGTCATGTTAACGCATATTGCATACTAAGTGGGTATCAAATTAAATTCTTCGACTGTAGTCCAAGCGACGCAGCCCTTTGGGAGACATGAAGATAAAGGCGAGGGAAGAAAAACTCGCCTCGGCTGCGAACTGATACGACTGTTTATTGTTTCCTGAAACAGCGAGATTTTTTATACGAATGTATATTTAATAAAAAACGAAACATTTTTATCTCGAGAGATAGTAGGGAAAATGTTTGGAATGTTTTGCTTAGCTTACTAATATTATAAACTCGAAAACTAACGTTGTTGTATGAATGATTTGGATGAATTTTGGCATAGTTGTAGAACATAATCTTGGAAGATAACATAGGCTACTAATAACATTTTTTTAATTCCGCCCAATAGAGTCGTTATCGTGACGCTATCGTCCTTTTCACTAAATTAATTATGCCTAATCTATTTGTATAAATTAATTAATCAGCGCTAATAGCCTAGTGGTTAATGGTTGGGACAAGAGGTCGTGGGTGCATATCCCGCCATTTGACTATTGTCGTGGACCATGTCCTAATACAAGCTATTTCAAGCTTACCAGGTATGGTCACAAGAGATATTAGTAAGTTAACAAAAAAAAATGTACTAATAAATACATTTTTTTTAATTATCTCTGAGACTCTGTTAGGGAATGGCACTTTTGTAAGGATTCGGCAGTGAGGGGACACAGTGATAGATAAGTTACAGAGTTAAGTTTTCTTTTTGATAATACTTGGTTTTTGTTAATTTACTAACATCAGACACAATAGTAACCATTCGAGATAAGCTTGTAGAGGTTTGTGTATATAAGTCACGACACGTCGAATTATTCGTTCGAATTATTCAAGTTATTCTCATTTAAGCCTGTTAGTTATGTTACTTATGTATGCATTTCAAATATTCTCTGCATCTGAATAGTATTAAATTTCCAAATGAAAAATGCCGGCGCGTAACTTTACGAGCTTGAATTACATTCTGTATCTTTTGAATTTAAAATATCTTAGTAAGCACTCCCAGCTTTGCTTCGTACGTTTTATTTAACTTTTCCTACACATTCCTTATTCGAGTTTCAAATAAAAACTTTGGCATGTATATTTTTGATAACACACAAGCCACAGCGCATCTATGACTTACTATAGATGTTTACTGAATTAATTATCTTAGTAAAGACATAGTAAATCGCTTCAATAGTTCCGGTTATAGTGGGCATAGTAAAGTTCATTTTACGTACGAAATCTGTACTAAGCGACTCCCTCAGAAGTCACTTAACTGTGAGTGCGGTGGTAGACTTAGAAGACGGGTTATAAAACATAGTTGGCTAAATTAGTGAAGCCGGTCTCATTACTATAATAGACCTTTTAACTTAATTTTAAATCGTATTTCATGTTTTTTTTTTACTTCGAATTTGTCTTACAATCTCACTATTCTTTTTAGCTAAATGTTTAAAATGTAGTACATTTTTTGGATAAGTGAATAAAGGTCGCTTTACATAGATATGTTTGCACAATGGAATCTATATCTGTTGAACAATGGTGAGCAAACACAAATATTTTCCGCTTCGAACTGCGGTGTAGCCTATTGCGTCAATGTGCTATATTGAGGTATATAGATCATCCATGATGACACTGCAGGAGAAGAAAAAAAAATCTTGCCTGATAATACTCAAGAATAGTATTAAGGCACATATAGACAGTCATGCAGTTGTTGCCTAAGAGAGCTGCAAGTCCAGGAGTGGGTCGCGATGACGCGCTGGAGACGGAGTAAGGTGGTGACTGATTGTAGGAGGCCAAGACACACTTCAGCGTTACTCTAGTTAGTTTTTTTGTACATTTGATCAAATGATATTACTAGTGGTGGTTTAACTGCGAATTCTTAATGGTCAAGGTATTTTAGTGTATACAATAGAACACTAGGCTTTTTTGTTTACCTCGTCAAAAATAGTCTAAGACTGAATATTTTTTTTAAATTCATTCTATAATTTCATGGCTCCATGTAGACGAGAGGGAATTTCATCGTAGTTCCGACGGTGAATTGTAAAGCGGCTGCGAAATGCATTTGAAGCACTTCAATCCGGCGCGGTCGCTGATTCCGCTGCAGTGTACACTTTGTCTAGCAATTCTATGGAATATTTTGAAGCCAAGTCTATTTTTTTTTATTTTAAAAAAGTAAATTAAATTTCTGTCTATAGAATCAGAGCAATAGAACGTTATGGATTATGCTGACGTTGGGGGAATTTAGTTGAGATTCTGTAACGTACATACTTTTTTTATTTATTTATAACATAAGGTTGCACAGATTAAGCAACCAACTGGAATCGATAATGTAATTAAATGTTCCGCAGTTGTGGATGCGTGGCCTACTTTTAATTAACAGAGGCGAGGACTGTTCGTTGAATGGTTGTATAGTTTAGAAGTACAGTCGAGTGAAATATGATGTATCAATAGAGCGTGTCGTAAGTATTTTGATTTGAGATTTTATACTTATGAAATATAAAATAATAGCTAGTTAAGAACATTGAACTAAATTGTTTATAAATGTAGTAACTCATTATTATGAAGTAAAAAGGAACAATAACGCGCATATGTTCGCAACACGAGCACGAATACCTAAATAAGCACTCTCCCTTAGGAAGGACACCCGACGCGAGAAACTAGGCGCTGCAGTCATCGGAGTGTCAGACGTTCTTAACTATTTTATGAATTATGAATACAGAAGATGGAAAGAAAACTAAACATTTGAATAATAGTTTTGAAGTTGAGGCTGAAATAAAATAGGAAATTTTCAGGGAGTCGCAAACAAACCACTCTTGCTTATTTTACTTTCCCTCAACGTTCGGTTTCTTGAACGAGTCAAGAGTCGCCCCCAAGTTGATGGTCAACAAACTGGTTGCATTAATAAATTATGTTTATTGTATACTTTGATAATATCAATTTTTCTTTTATTTACACAAAGAAATCAGATTGATTAAAACGACTTTTTTATACTCTTGTGAAATTCTTGTCTAAAATAAATTTATCGAAATATCTACGCGTCAACAATAAAGTTACATTATAGTGGTACAGTTTTGTTAATCAACTTTCAAAGGGATTTTTGTAATCCGTGGAGAGACAGCGTTGACCTGCTCTGGCATGAGCTACAAGCGACAGGGGACGTCAGTGATCTCTTGTGTCGGAGTCCAAGACCTAATTAGGATCGCTACGGTAGCGAAGTATTTTTGAATTTGTAAAATAAAAACATTTTTCTTGTTATCTTTCAGTTTTAACATTTTTAAAGTGAAATTTGAAACAAGCTTTAAAAAATCAAAGAGTTGCATTCGAGGTCGCGCCGACAGAAACAGACTACAAAGGAATACCTTCTCTATTCTTGCTTTGTAAAGAATTTCGAGTAATTGTTGGAGGGATATTCTTAGATCCAGATTTTCGTTAGAAAATACTGCAAACTGCAGTATTGCTGAATGCGATAACAAGAACCCCAAACAATATAAACATAAAGTATTTAGTGACAATGATATGAACATTTCAAGTCGATATTGAATATGTTGAAGAAAGATATTGATTGTAAATGGTGTCTGTCCTTTGTCTGCCCGCTGCTGGCCACAGGTTTCCACAGTAGTCCTTTGCAAACGCATTACATAAAATGGTATTTACTGTAGCCAGTGTTAAGGTTAATAAATTTTACTGTTACAATCTTTAACACCTTGTTAATAGTAGGTATTAAAAAGTTAATAAAGTAGTTCAAGTTGTTTTAAAATTACTTTATCTCCTACATTTACTTTTGTAATACAGACATGATGTTAAACAATTTACAGAACAAAACTAAACAGTACGATGTCATCACTTATATAAACTGTTTCGTCGTTTGCTCGGCGTCTTCAAAGTTTATTCAGGAACTGAGAAATGGATCCGAAGTCTTCACAATCCGGAATCAGCTTTCCTCTATACTTGACGCAGGATTCAGCACACAAAGGACCCTCGAACCACTGGCCCAGCATCTTCTTGCACTGAGCACAGTTTTCCAAACAGATGTCTATCGGATTGTACCCAAAGGTAATGGCTGGATTGGCTCTAACATTGCAGAAACAAGTGAAGACAGCCACAAAGGTTACTACGACAATCAGTTTACTCATATTTGTATTATTGGATGAACTCGAAGAAGTTGAAGTTAGGAATGTGGAAGAAGAATAAAAATCCGCTTATATAAGGGCAGTAATTAATTTCCTAAGAGCAATTCCATTTCATCGCAGCTTGAAACCCCAGCGGAGTCGACTTGAAGATGTAATTCAATTGAGTTGTTAGCAGAGGTTTGTTGGCTTTCAGAATTGAATATACGACACGACAAAGAAAATGATAACTGAAATGATGAATGGAATTGGCAAGAACGGGACCAATAAAATCGACATAATAAGGAATATAAAGACGATGATGTTGACGATGACAGTTGTCACAGAAAACATCAAAATGATGAGGGTCTTAACAATATTCTACTTAGCAAAATTTCGTCTTTTCAATCTTTGATGTGAAAAGGTAATATCAAGCCTAATATAACATGTAAAGCAAATTATTAATGAATGTAATGTTGAAAATAAAGTTGACGTTATAAAGTTCAAACAGAAACGCTAGGCTTGGACATCCGGTGTGCGTCAGTAACTGAGTTGAAAGCTTTCCAACTACTCCCCAAAGTTCGACCATCCCCTCGCTGAGTATACTCCAAATAGAACGTAGAATGCTAGCGTATTTGTTTTATATAAAATTAATTTATTCAAGAACATTAATGATATTATTATGGAACAATTACGAGATTCTTTTTAAACAAAATTAACAGCCTAGTTACATGAATGAAAAAGCAGACACAAATTTATTTTTTACTAACACTAGAAGGTAAAGCTGGTAATAAGAGAACATAAAATTAAATTAAGCTATCTGAAAGCTTCTAGATTAAAAGCTTCTTTCATGTCTATCAGACACGGTTCGTTGATTATAAGGACCACTCTAGTATAGTATATAAGAGAAGTCTCCCATCCAATTTTTATCATTCCATAATCTACTCTCCTTCAATTCAAATCATACAAGATCATCATAGTTCAACATGATTGGTTACATCGCCATAGCGCTCTTCCTTGTTAATACTATTGGAAGCATTCGACCAGTTGAAGCTGAACCGGCTAATTTCGCCTTTAACAGCATGGACATCTGCATAGAAAATTGCGCCCAATGCAAGAATATGCTCGGCCAGTGGTTCCAAGGTCCTCTCTGCGCTCAGTCCTGCATACAACAGAGGGGTCAATTTATACCGGACTGCGAAGATTTTGCTTCCATCGCTCCTTTTCTTACCAAAATTTGAATGCTAAACAAAAAAAACAGTGAAATAATTTTTGTGTCAACGCGCGTATTACATTGAATAATATGAATGTTATATAAAACATGTTTTATTTACCACTCTTTTAAAAAACTTTGAACTGGCTTTTTATAGACTACACCACGGTTTATATATTTTTGTAAACCTCATTATATATATGACTGGTTTTAATGAGTCGCATAGTTTTACAACATACAGATGGAGAGTTTCGAAGGGTAAAGATGGCAGCACAGCCGCCCGTTAAAAAAAAAACGCTTAGAGTTTATCCTGATAAAAGATCTCTAAAGCTACCTTTGCCTCATTTTTATCCGCCGAATTAGATATCTACGGTGAAACCCGTGCTGTGACATTTCTTCAATTTGTGAATCTCCGAGTTAATTTAATCAATTAAGGATCAGTTTGAACAAGTCCGCGTTAACGAATCTATTTGCGACATCTCGACAAAGATACGTTTGAGGAACGCGGCTACGTTTGAATCTCGTCCATCATGAAATTTATATCTTTTCATTCACCCGAAGCGGAGGCGGAAGTTTTAATTAAAAATTCCTTTTGTATACCGTTAAAGTTAAACGGTTCGTTTAATTTACCCCGTTCCATATAAAAGTATAGTGTAAACAACTTTAATGAAGGCAATATAAAAATCTCTTTTTTAATTTGTTACTAACGATCCCGGACTGAAAAATTGTTTTATTATTGCTCGACGGACGAGTGGGTTTAGATAGGCAAGAGCACTTTCAATTACGTCCGTTTCGATTTAAATATTCTGCAAAGAAACACTTCGCTTAAGTAACTACTGTTTTATTTCTATTTTGTCTGGAGAGAAGCAAACGTCGCGTTCAATTAAAACAAAACGAAGTGAATTGTAGTGTGAATTTAATAAAGTAATTGAAGCAACAAACGTCATAGAGTTCTTTAAGAAGCGAGCGTAATTTCTCAAAGGCGAAACATCTGCTCCTCTAGTGTTGCGGATGTTTGGACGTTTGCCTCCATCTCCTATAGAATAAAACTTGAACAACAATGTCCGCAGGAAGTCGTCGGATGCGAAAGGCAGAGGACCGCATACTGCGGAAGGAATTGGGTAACGTCTATGTCCAGCTGTGGGCAGACCAGCGCTGGGGATGATGCTGATGTTGCACTATGTTGTAGTCACTGCGGAGACAATTTGAAAAAACGTCATAATGTCTCTGTTATTTACATATAGAATGAAAAAGATAACAATATTTGTATGCATGAGAAGTAACGGTGAGCTTTTAACACACCATGTGGTAAACGTTAAGTGGTCGACCATTGTTTCGGAGTATTTTTATTACTCGGTACTAATTAATTGCATAGTTATTGTCCAGCACCACAACATTTTAATAATCCTAAAGTTACAGTTTTTGGTAGGTATTACGAGCTGATTAATTGCAACTTCGCTATACAAAGTTTCAGTTTGTAAATTGTAAAAAATTCAACGCGAATTTTCCCCCAATGCTTTTAACTGCAAGTAGGTTGCAAACTTTGAAAATGCCTGCAGGCTTTCGAACAATCGCTAAAGTACAGTAACTATTGTAATTTAGGTTATTTCATTTTGTCAATTGGGGCAATGTTTGCTAGTTTATTTTTTATCGTAAACAACAGAGTGACTACAAGCTCATCAGTTTCTCTAAGTTGTAAAACTAAAATTCACTACTCATCAAAATCCTAAGCAACCTCTACTAGCGTATCAACCCAGTGTCGGTACCGACTACTTACAAAATAGTTCCATAATTAATGTATCACGCAAGTTTAAATCATTTTGTGGCATCAAATAAAATCATTATTACGATACAATATTTTTGTTGAACGTACTATACTTACAGTTATTAATAAAAATTATATATTTTATAAGCAATTATATATTTCTCACGGACGAAGCCGCGAGCGCCATCTAGTTACATTATACGAAACTTGAGTAAGCTACTTGAACCCCATATATCTTCTCTATCGCAAACACTTCAACTGTTTTAATTAAACAGACTCTTGAACTGGCTTCGTAAGAACAATGGAGGCTTAGAATGCGCGCCACTTTCGTGTTTCACATCTACTTATTACAATAACGCCGTAAATATTACTATGTACTACCTGTTTAGGTATAAAAAAAACGAATTTAACAATATTGCACTTTACAACACCGGGAATATAGCCCATTAGTTCACTCTCTCTGAAGAAGGAACCGTAAAACTTAAAGTGATGAAAAAGTGAAACCTCGTTTCTGATTTTTTTGTAATTAAAAGAGGAATGAAATAAAATTGTTTTTACAATTTCATAAAGCTATCCTAATTTAATTTTTTTATACATAACGTTACGGACATCTTTTTGGTTACCTATGTATGTATTCTTACATTATAATTAGTACACGAGAAAACTAAGCTCGGACTAGACATGTTAATCTTCTTCCACTGATGAATCTTCTAACACTCAAACGACGGCAATGAACATCAAATACATAAGAATATGAAATACAGATAAAAAATGTCCGCCTCTCTTTGTCGATGCCAATTCTTCCTGCTATCTAAACGAGTCGTTGGCATCCATTCAACATTCTACGAAGTACAGCCACTTAACAATTTTTTTTGTAGTTTGCAACAAAAGGCTCTAAATTTGGCTCTTTGCCAAACTGATAAATATTTTTTTTAGAATTTTAGAGTTTTGCCACTAGCCTAATGGTTGACAGACTACCGATTTAGCGGTCGTGGTTTCGAATCCCACCATTCGACTATTGTCGTGAACCATATCCTAGCACAAGCTTTTTCAAGCCTACCAAGAATGGTTACAAGAAATATTAGTAAATTAACAAAAATCTACTAATGTTTTAAAACTAAAACAAGTGTGAAGCAATTATTTATTTATTTATGCTTGCTGAGATAATCAGACATCATATTTTGACAAGTTATGTCCAGCAGCGTGCAGGCAAAGGATGACGATGATATGATACTGGTGACGTGAGGTATCTACTTATTCTTCCGAAGAATGAAGTTGGCTTATTTTATAAAATAAATGTTGATTGTATTTTATTTACAGATTTTTCGTTCGTTACCGCGGCGTTGCGTTTGATATTTTCTGTACAATTTGCGTAAATAATTGTAATTATATTTATTATTATGTAAAAATTATTAAAGGGATGTATTTTTGGCGCGAGGCGGGGTGGCCAGTGAGCTGGAAAATTAAACAAAAGACCGACGAATAACGAAAATAATTTTCATGGTGACGAGGAGCGGAGGCACTTGACGGGAAACTGGTGCGATCTATTTTTAGTAAGATACGCATAAATTATGTAAATCATTGAAAGATTTCAAGTTACTTTTCCAACAACATAAGTTATGCTGTTTCCAACCTCGTATTTGGTTTAATGTAAAGGAAAATTCACAAAATATATTTTAATACAAGAATAGTGAGACTTCTTGCTTTCAATATTTGGAAATCATTTTTAAAAGTGCACTGGATGCGGGCGACAATGGCCCGGTCATCGTGGCAAACGAGGCCAACGTTCAGCAGTGGACTACATTAGCTTGATAATTATTTATTTATACAAATTATTAATAAATTCTTTTCAATTTTTACTATTTAACACACTTAAAAATGAACTTCACAGTTAATTATTTATTAACTTTATTAAGTTATGTTAGAATAACAATTAGTTACTTAAAAGCTTAACTCTCCAGAAACCAGGATACAAAATCTTCAAAAAAAAATCAGAAACATAAAGAAAAAAATTTCATTTCCTAAGTAAACTAATACAAATGCCATCAAACAAAATATATCAAGAAATGACGCAACTTTTCGAATACATTTCTTGAAAAATACAAACATTAGAAAATAAGTTTGCGACGTCTAAACAAATATTTCGCCAGACGAATGGAAAACTACTACTATTTTCTTTGAATCATAAATATGGAAAAGTTCTTACGTGCTTTATTTTTATTTCATTTTATTATTTAAAATATAACTAATGTTATGAATACAAAAGTTTGAACGTTTATTATTACGTCCAGAACGTCTGCGCGGATCAGGTTGAAATTTGGTATAGGTTTACACGGTCTTCAAGAACACTGGGACTACTAAGTGTTTTTTTAATTCCGTGCAGACGCTCGCTGGTGGCGGCCAGTAGTAACATGAAACAATATAAACAACTACGATACTCATTTTTATTACAATAACATCTCTATTGGTATTTTTGTAAGGCTTTTATGTGTTTACTATGTGTTCAATGACTCTTGTATGTTTAACGGCCAGTTTATTATATCAAAGTGATGTCATATTTTGTATGAGTTAATATTGTATGTCGTAAACAAACGTACTATTTGTCAGAACCATTGTGTGTATGATTGATTAATTCTTAATATGCCTCTAAATTTTTGTTTCTTGACTTTTGCCTTCTTTAAGTTTTTGTACAACATATAAATAGATACGCCAATAGCTTATTGGTTAAGGACACGGATATCGGACCGTGTGGTCGAGAGTTCAAGCCCCGCCATTCGACTGTTGTAAACCATCTCCTAGCATAAGCCTAGACCTTAGTTGGAAGGTAAAAGAAATATTAGTGAATTAACTAAAAAATGGTAAAATTAAAAAAATATCCTTAAAGTATTTAAAAGTGTTTACATAATTTCGTTTGCGTGTTAATAAATTAAAATAAATTATTTTCAAATCAACAGCCGAAATTACTCTTGTTAGGAGTCCATTTAAAAGGAAAGTTGTGGTCGATCGCGTCGTAAATGGGTCTCGGAGGCGGCACCCTGTACTTAAAGCTTGATTTACTACAAGTGGGTGGTTATTTTCACGTCGAATAACAAACTACATATTAAGTTATGGGGAAGGCTTTACGATCGGAAAACGTTCACACATCGACACTAAGATGTATACCGAAATTTTGTTTGTTTAGCAAAACATGGCTATTTTTTTTTGTCAAATAATAGCCATTTTTTATTAATTTGCTAATATTTCTTGTACCAATCCAATTAAGCTCTAGGCTCGTACTGGGATATGGTTAACAAAAGTTGAATGGTGGGATTCAAACTCTCGAACATGTGATCGAAAATCTGTACCCATTAGGCGTTTGGCCTTTCTAATATTCATACCTGACGCAGTTAAATTCAATCTATATAGAAAGAGCTTTAAGCTATTTTAATAAAAAACATTGAAGTATATATGTAAAGGTCATTGTCCTAAGCGCGACGATATGACAAAATCTCCTTGAAGAAGCTTACGAATTGTAGACTTTCATCGGTTATGAATTACAAGAAAGAATCTATCAAAAATTATAAATCTCAAGTATTCCAAACAATAAAATAAGAGATTTTCAGACGATCAGAAATGTTAGAGTCCTCACTTTATTAATTAAACCCTTTCTTTGTTTTCGTCGCTCGGGTGGCATTGATCTAACAATAAATTGAATTGTTTCTTGAATGATAAATAATTTAATTAGTAATTATTTTAATCAAAATTATCAAATGAAAATAATTAGAGAGGAATCCAAAATAATTGTTGGCAAATGATGTTAATTATAAAGCTATTTGATATTAAATTGACGTCATAACGTTTTAGTAGGTATTTGCGAGATAGGTTTTATTAATGACCACGGTCGACGTGGCAACTGTAATATATCGAACCAACCTATTAGACACCAAAAGAGCCCAATCATCAACAGCGTGTGTCTGCCCACTGCTGGACAGACACGCGCCATTATACTAATATTTACGATTAAGATATACGAAAGTTTCGATGGATGGATATTACTACGAAGCTACAAAACGATTAAACACATCTCGTCGAAATTTGAGAAGTCTATAATGAGAAGGGTGCATAGACTGCTTACGAAGTTATTTTTAAATTATGCAAATGAGATCGCGGGGAACATGGAAGCTCGTGGTTTCTGCCTATCCCTCTGGGTCATGAATAATAGTTGCGTTGGTGCTGTTTTTGATTAAATATCATTGCACATTTTTTTCATCTTGGGTTTAGGTTATAAATCTATAGCCACAGGGCTCACTTAGTGACTTTTATGTTTAAGAAGTTAATAAATTGATTTGAAGCAGTGTACACTGCAATCACTCTCTTAATGACGTCGTCCCACGACAAATATATACACAACCAAACACGTACCTAAGAAATATGTCAGCTCGCTTTTGTCATGGAATTAATTGCATTCGGTCCGGCCACGGTACAACGGAATCATTTATTAGGCGAGGAAAATAAATTATCGTTGTACGTGAGGTCTTTTTCATTATGGACAACATATTTCTTGGATAAACAGATCATTTCATTGTGTTTCAAATTTTTCATCTAACTGAACTTAAGAAGCAGCAATAATGTAACACATCTATTCTTGACAAAGGAATATTTTATGACTTTAAATAATATGTACATGTGTCTGCAGCGGAAACTCGATTTTTCAGTCAGGTTCCATGAAGTTCGAAGCACCTATAGTTATACTGTGACTAACATAATTTGAGAGTGGCTCGTCCACTCATGGAAGTTGGAATGGCTTTTAGTGTAAACGCTTCCCTTTAGTGTAGGGCTGTGTGTGTGTGTGTAGTGCTTCTAGTGGTATTTACGTTTACTAGCGCTCTGTGTACAAAATTAATTAAAGAACGAATTATTTTTTATTTATACCAGCTTCATGCACTCTTCTAGAGACAAACTTTAACTATGACGAATTTCGCGTACATCTGTTCACGCAATTTCCTTAAAAAGGAGGCTTCACTTACTTACACTGTCATTTTACAAGATTATATTTGGTTACAGCAAATTATTAGTCGACTACGTATTGAATTCTCTAAATTCATTTCACCAACTCTTTACGATTGGCCGCTGGGCGCGAACTTTATAAAATGTTTGCAAATTGTACAAGACGTCGAAGACTCAAAGGAAACTCGGTCGAACTTTTTCGCATAATTTATTAAATATTTTCCCAATAACAAGAATACTGTTTCTTATTGGAAGATAATTTCTTCTTTGAAATAGAGAAAATGCTCTATCTATGAAAATTTGCAAAGTACGTGACGTCACAACGTGCCAATGATTCCCTTTATGCTTGTCACACGTCGGCCTCGTATAAATCAGTGTGCTGCAACGGTTTTAAAATAACGAATGAAAAAAAAGATGTACAAATATTTCAACAAATGCAGCAATGTCCGTTCGTTAGTGCTGTCGTTCGGTTTAAATCAAATCTGTGAGCGCAGACAATCAATCAGTGTTTACTGCTTTGTTTTTCGCTTTGTTTTTGTACGTTTGTTTCCATGTAGGACTACCGGCCGGCCGCCGGTGGAATACGATCACAATTCATGTAACGTCGTGTTATTGACTATCTGCTTCTGTACTTGAAGATTTGTACGACCTCGATACCTTCATGCCTTCAAGAAATATATTTAAAAAGACATTTCATTTTCTAGCTCCCTAAGAAATACCCGAGACTACTATGAAACTGGTCAGTACCTGCAGCGAGCTACACGTGAGGTAAGGTTTCATTTTCAGTATATAGAGACTCACGAAAGTTCTAATGAAGTAAATAAAGTATATAGATATTAATTATGTATTATCTTAATTATAAATGTAAATCGTAACAGTCATCATTACTGCAGTTAAATTAATAATTATGACAGATCGTCAAATCCATCTTCATTAGACAGTCGAAGACATTCTGAAGTAATTAAGTCACCCGTTTCAATGTCTCTAATTACAGAATTTATCTGAGATTGTAACGGGTCTGTAATGCGAAATCCTTCAAAATCGATTACTTCATTCGAATGATAAAGAGTTTTGCGAAACGAAAAACATACATTTTGATGTTCTTTCCTCCACGTGGGCCGATCACTTAGTATGGACGGCGGGAAGTCGCTGGATGGGTGAGGGACTGCATACTGTGGGAGGCATTGTGGAGGGCCTATGTCCAACAGTGATGATGATGATGAAACGAATGAAGTCATAATTTCAAATAGTGCTTTACTTATGTACTATGCTTACTTCTGTTTTGTAAACTTGCTTTTTCTATTTTAAATCAACTCGTCCGTTTTATTTGTTTTCGCCGTTTTTTAGTATTTAAAAAAAGTTTGTTTCCTTGATGTTTATCAAAACAAATCGTCCAATTAAGCCAGCGAAGAGGTCAGGTTAGTAGCGAGCTAATATAAGGTCACAAAGGTATTCGGCGCAATGGATCGTTGGGACGAGTACGCTTAACTTAAGAGGAGGGTAACTTGAGGACTTTTGGGTTAAGTGCTTAATTGGTTATACAATAACATACGGCTGTCTTATATCTATATATATGTCTACATAAACTTATTTAAAAATATATGAAAACTGATGAACCAATGCGTAACATATCCCAGGATTCCAGACATAATCGCGATGATAGCGCCACTCTCGCCAGCCGTGATAAGTTGGGACACTATAACTTTTATAAATACAGATACTTTTTAAATTCAAGATTTCGTGAGACGTGACGAGTAGCGAGTCACATTCCCACGCCGCCGGCTCGTATCAGGCTTTATTACAAGACGTAAACTAAATGAAAAGTTTGTACTGTAGTATAAATTACACGTTTTCTATCTATTGCCTCTGAGAGAGGTTTTTAAGGTAGAGTGATTTATTCTGAGCCTATAACGTATATTGTTGGATTAACAAATAACAAAAAAAAGAAAGTCTCTTCAAGTAGAATTACTGCCAATTTGATTTGAACAAAGAATTTCCAAGGAACATAATGATTTTTTTCCTCACTAATATTTATTAATGTTTGCCTCGAAGAGTTATTTACAGCCCCATCGGGTTTGAGGTGGACGAGTACAGAGGGTGCTCGAGTCTAACCTCGAAGGAATATAAGCTTATTCATGTTATATAAAGTTGTGTGTGTTCTACTATAAAAATCCAAACATATCAATGTCTAGATCCAGATATTTTGTGTTCTAATATAGACTAAAAGACTAGAGTATTTTCGTACTAAATAAACTAGTGAAAAGCTCTTTTGAGACATCTAAAATACGATTTGGTACATGAAACTTTCATCTACGGTATTAAATAATTGTTTTCTTGTCAAAATGATCCTTATTCCGTTGTGTTAAGGTGTAACGTTGTGTGGCATTAACGAAGGGAGCTCTTTTAAGGATCCTTAAGGACTCGTTATTCAAAATACAAGGGCGCCCCGGAGCTGAGAGTTATAAATCACAGCGTATCCTGTCAAGCGGCAAAAGAAGAATTATTAGTCAATTACAGCAGTTGTCGTTTGAATTAACAGCAATAAAAATACAAACTGGCAGCGAGGAGAACAATCTTTGATGGAGTTATGGCTGGAAGAAAGTATGACTTATGTGAAACAATATACGTAAGGGACCAAATATAGATATGGCAGCTGGTAGAGATATTACCAACCTACCCTTTTTCTATGGAGGGGTAGTACGCACTACTCTCCCATACATCTCTGTCAGCTCATATCTGAACTTACACACTTCTAACGCATATTCTCTTTTACACAATCCATACCTTCATCGGACTTCCTCTAACTTTGTAGCCATCTACATTCTGCTGCGGACTACTGACGAACGAGAGAAATGAGGGTATTCGTTTTAAAATTAAACTTAAGGACTCTTTTAGAACAAGATGCTAGAGTGTGGTCACCTGATAAGGCTTTTTGTATCTATTAGGTTAGTAGTTATGGGGAAATATCTCTTTTTCCATTCACCCTTTAATGAAATGCTTTCTTTTAACAGCCGGTCATTAAGCTTAAATTGTATTAATAAATCTCTCCAGACGATAACGCGACTTTTTCACAGGAAAAGTCGAGAGACTCATTATTTTAAAGAAACTCGACAGCTTTGATATTGCGTCGTAATATTTTACAAGGAGCGCCTAATGGCAGCCTTATACCTCCCATTATCCACTTACTTTTTATTACTTAGTTGCAAAGGATTTCCGTATTCTGGAGCGATTTTAAAATGTTGTTAGCAGTGGTAAAGTCTAAAACAGCTGCGGCGCCCACATGACGCGCCCCGACCACAGAATACCAGCGTCTACTTGATATCATTATACGTACTATATTATAAATGTGTGTAGGTGTATGTGTATGTGTGAGAGAAGACAAATAGGTAGGAAAAAATTAAGTAACATAATTGCCTCCATACACGGAGTTTGACGTTCTACTATTATCCGGATTTTGCTTGCATTGATTAAAAAAATGTGATGAATAAGCAATAAAGCAAGAATGTTGTGTCTAAACCTATAGAGTAGGTATTCCATATCTGTAGTTAAACGTAAACTTGAGTATAAACTAGACACTGCTTCAAATTGTAATGATTGTAGTACGGAATTAAGTAATCGTTTAACAATAACATAATCAAGCTTGTAACACAACAGTGTAGGTACAGTTCGCGGACTTCCATTTAGCGCGGTTCGTTTAACTTTTTATTAAAGCCTTTAATAAATGAAAGTTAGTCTTAGACTAACTCCTCTCCGAACACTAACTTTGTCGATTTAAATTTGCTTCCCCGCGGCTAACCATTCGCTGTTCACTTCTCTGTTTATTTAAAATGTATAACATTGTTTTATTATTGAACATAAAATAAATTAAATTACATGAACGTGTAAACAAATTCTTTCAGAATTGTAAAATAAACAACAGTAATTCATCACTAGAATAGCTTGTAGTGCAGGAATCCAAAATGGCTGCCGTGGAGAGAATTTCGTGAATATTGCCCAGTTAACGTAATTGCCCGTTTCCACTGGCGTGACAGCTGCATCGACAGATATCGTTGTCTATATTTTTTCATAGCGAATGAAAGGGACGACACATGATGTGCAATTGAGTTCTGGGTGACATTAAAATAATTCATACCTTTTAAATAACACGTGGGTGTCAATAATTACAAACTTCTAAAAATATGCAACAAATCTTTATAAAAAATCAAATAGCTACTAGTCTATTAAATGTTTTTATAAAAAAGATGAAAGGTGAAAATATAAATAGGCTTTTGATTCCCTCAACTTGAAGTAAAGCGGCCAAGTCTGATAAAACTAAGTCCCGTGGTGATTACAAAAACAACTTAAGTTGCCCCGGGAACGCCCCCGCTGATAAGAACTTTTATCAGTACAAGTTGTCGAAGAGTAGGAATAATTTTACTTAAAATAAACTCAAGTTGAATATACTAATATGACATACATAATATCTAGAGCAACGTCTTAGACTTTGGAGTATTTTGCGATTTACTTACACGCACACATTCGTAACACAGAACGGCTCCACTCGCGCGCCGAGATGACGGCTGGCGCGGTATAATGCGGCGCTTGGGATAACCAAGACCTAATACTATCTAAATAGGTTACCACACAAAGTAGGTTTAAATTATTGCGTAGGCGGTTAGTTTGGGGACCCTGATCGTCCGGAATACGATCCCGGGTAAACGGCAACATGGCGTGGTATCGTAATATTACGAAGAATCTAGTGCAG
>JAODUI010000017.1:4132413-4145591 GCA_027563995.1 Papilio gigon | reverse complement strand
ATCGCCCGGAATACGATCCCGGGTAAACGGCAACATGGCGTGGTATCGTAATATTACGAAGAATCTAGTGCAGTGGTGCACCACTGGATATCCCTGGGCTCCACGAATCGTACTAGGGCAAAGTCGCCGAGGGTGTTTTAGTGAGAAAACCCCACATAACTCTGCTTCACCCCAGGAATAGGGCATCTTAATTAAAATTTCCTCCCCGTTACCAAAAAAAAACTAATTTCTGCCAACGTGTACTCCTGTCACATTTTTTTCAATCAATTCTTGACAGCGTCTTTGTCAAATTTCTAATTTAAAATGTGTTTTAAAAGAATTACAATTTGTCCGGATGCCACGGTGGAGGCACACACGGAGCGCATGTTCTCGTTAATTAATTAAGGGCGCTCGAGTCGCGCGACAGACGTAACTCCGCTCGTAATTAATGAGGATTGCCTGACGGCAGCTTATCATATTAGGAAATCAGATGAAACTTATATGCTGGAGATTGTTTCCGACCAACATGCGATCCCTGCGCAGGCATAAGCATACTGAGGACGACAGTAAGCTGACTGATGCTATCCTTGTAGACGACCAATTAATACTCCAATTTTTTGAAACATCGTCATATTCAGCAGCAGCCTTTATCTGCACACAAATTTCTTTTTTCATTTTTTTTAACGGATTGTAAAAATCACTGTCTAGGTACATTTTTTGATATGCTCTGAGCATTTTAATAGGTTAGATTCAAACGACATTACTAAAATATATTTCTTAATACTGTACCAGTTAAAATGTCCTACACAAAACTGTCATGATTTCAACTTGAATAGTTCAAACCAATGACCCTTAATAATTCAATCAAATAAATTCGAATTGAACGCTTCCGAATGACGCAAAAATTAATTGACGTATGTTTTTAATTATGACTATGGAAACATGAAAATTCATTTCGTGCAATGATTGCGTTCACTTTTGTCAGTTTAATTTGGTTAGCGCGTTATGGATGTATGGATATAACCTTCTGAGTGTTCAATAATTCTGAATACGACATCATCATCATCAGCCTGACCTTTCCCCTGCGGAGGATCGGCACAGATTGTACTTTTCCATAAATCTTTGTCAAACGTCATATTTAAAGTCACACACTTCTTACGCATATCCTCTGTCACAGAATCCACACTTTCTTCGGTCTTCCTTTACCTCTATAGCTATCCACATTCACTTGATAACTGTCTGGAATAATGAATAAACTACAGTTTTTTTAACTCGAAGTCGCGGGCAGCAGCTAGTCCTTAATAATCAATATAAAGGTCAAAGTAAACTACGTAGTAATTTGCATAAGGCCTCACTGGGCTTGATTTAATAAATAAACCAACTTAAATGTAAATTTTGTCCCGCCATGCAATGCCTTCGTATTAAATTCAATTTTAGAATTCATTAAGTGAGCTTTACTATGGCGTCTTGGAAGTCGATATTAAATTTTTGATGTCTAATAAACAACGCGATGAATTTAAAACAAATGAATCCTGCTATTAAACATGCTTACAAGCGAACCCTATAATTTTAACATAGATTGCAAACGTGGATAGATAGACTGTTACTCTTGTTAAGTTAACAAAGCTATCTTGGCTACCGCTTAGAGGGGCAGGAATGTAAAATTTGGTTTTGGTATACACAGTCTGCTTCTCTTTCTGATCACCAGGTGGCGACGCTCTTGAGATCTCGTTAAATTAAAGATAACGTTACTGAAATTCGACCGATCGATATCGGTCTATTACAAACTAATAATATTATTTCTTCTGACTACAAAGTTAATACAATGCCATGAAAGTCTGTTACGTACGTACTTATAACTCAGCCCCTAAAAGAATCCTTAGTAGAGCTTAATAACTCTTTAATTCACTTTTTTCTTCGATGTTTCTTGCGTTTTATAATTACGCGCTTTTCTGTTAACTTCCCAAGTGAAAATGGAACAAGACTTTAATTATTAACAGCTCACTCTAACCGGCGGTTTATTAGACATTAAGTATTCAACTTTTTTAAAGTTATGAAGATTAACAATTAAAAGATACTTATTTAACAGTTATGTTAGTACTTACTTGTTTACTATCTGTCACTAAAGGATTGTGAAGGATGTTTGTTTATAATTTGCCTAGGAGAATTGTGCATTTTCGGCAAATTGCACAGCTAACGAAAACAGGCGGAATTGATCGTCTGCTTGTTATGCTTATTATATATATATACTTTTATTTTTAAATAATAATGTTTCTAGTTTTATTCTTCTAGATAACGAATTGTCAAGAAAAAGGAACTTTATTCAAACGTTAGAGTCTCGCCATTCAATAGCAGACAAGCTCTTAACAAGATCTCTGCCCGGATAGATCGACTATTAAAAAGCGTTTGCCGTTAATCGAGTTAAGATTTTGCTCTATTGGAAAATAAATTAACTGGAACGACTCAGTATTCCGCTTAACTATTTCATTCCTTTCTCGAATACAAAAACGAATTAATATCTCAACAGGCTTTGATGTTAAATGCTTGGAAGACAGTTTTAATTATAAAGTTTAATCATGTCGTTTTAAATTGTCGACATAAGACAAACACAATATAAAATGCCGTACTTCGCTTGACTTTTCGACAGAGGAAGTCTACTTACCGCTATTTACTACATAATTGTGTGATTGAAAATAAGTTAAAGATATATATCAAAGATTTGGAGCTGTTACAACGACTCCGTCATACTATCTAAGGCATCAGACTGTTTTTTTTTATCAAATATTAAATAAATTCTTGACTAGGGCACTTAGTGGTTGAAAACATATATGTTATAAAGTATTAGGGGAAGGTTACAACGGGGGCTGATTTGGCATTCATTGTCGGTACTTACAACGAGACCGCCGACTCATCTTTATTCAAGGCAGCCCAAGTTTAGGGTTGATTATCTTTAAAGTCCCACGTGCAAGGCTTAACGATTTCGGCCAAGAACCCGTTTTGGAGGCTTTATTTATGAGTATTAAATTGAACTTTGAAGGCTTGTCCTCGCGAAACAACATTTAATATTTGATTGGGTGACGATCTTCATTTTCATTTTTTCTATAAGAACAAAATGAACTCTTGATCCCAACACTCGATGCCAAGTGATGTGGTCGGAAGGTACGCGCTAGTTTAGTAAGTGCCTTATCACTCTACTTTCTTTTCTCTTTTGTAATTTCTACACGCAAAGAACAATCCAATTGATTGTGATTTTCAGACTTCATTCTTGATAGGATAAACATTTTTGCCTGTGAATTATCGCAGATTTTAGTTAATTCACGTACATTTTTGTAGCATTTCATCTAAGCGCTAAGCTTGTGCTAGGATATGGTTTACGAAAATAATCGTATGGCGGGATTCGAAGTGTGGATTACATGATTGGTACACCGTACCCTTAACCTACCTTGATGCTGCTTGACTATTCTCCAAGGGAATATGTAGCAAATAATTTTACGTAATTAAAATATTTGATTACATAGTCTATATTAGTCTTGTAAGATCGAGAGAAAGCCTTGAAGCGTCTGGTCGTGGTGGAAATCATTAACAAATGCAATATAGAAATTGCAAGGCAAGTTAATTTTAAAATTCGCAATTTTACTATCCACATTCCCATATGAGAGTCGTAAGTATAGTCGGCATTACACATATGTGAGCTTTTTAATTAATCACGCCGGCGTTACAGCGTGACATTGCTACGATATGCTACGACACGCTACGACACGCTACGACACGCTGCAGCACGCTGCAGTCGACATGCAATAAAAAAAATAATTGAAATCCATGAAAATGAAGAAAATGTGATTCGATTACAGAAAGGATAGCGAGCTTCTTAGGATTGTGATGACCGATGTTTAACTTCTTGTGATTTATCAGAAACAAGGAAGGGTAAGAAAGGTGTACCAAGATATTGCTACATCTAACGTAATCTCTGTTTACCCCTTTCTGCTAGTTTGGTTATATTTTAATTCAGGTTAATATCTCTATGACGATACATATGGATTATATAATTAGCTGTCGAAAACTTTGTCGTAATGTCTTATTTTGAAATGAAACCGAAGTTTTCCCATCAGAGTTTGTACTCGAGAATGATATGATGAAGTTTAGAATTAATGAATCATTTTGAATGTTGCCCGACGTCGCGCGCGGCTTCGCAATTACTGAAAAATTACGCTCACGGGTTGCCTTTTTAATTACACACTTATCTGTTAACGCATAAGGCTGTTTATACGCAAGCATTTTTTTTGTACTGAAATTTTTAACGAACCATTTGAAACATAGTTCGAGACACTTGTTACTGAAATTAATATAATTATAGATAAATTATTAATAAACAAAGAAAAACAAAAACTATTAAAAAAGTAATCGAATGTCCTTAAAACCAAAACAAGAATCAAAATGCTTAACTTACCGGAAGTCACAATAAACGGATGACTCATTTAAAACATTTCATTTGGGACAAATTCAGTTTCACGTTTTGTTAAAGTAACAATTATCGTTTAAGCTGTAATAATTGTAAGACTTATAACAATGGAACCAGCCCCGCGAGGTGCAAGAGTGGGATTTCATGTCAAATTACTAGACATCATAAGACAGAGTAATTTGTAATGGAAGTTACTTTGCTTAATTTCATGTTAATTCCTGCTTTCGTAACTAACGTTAATATAGAAATGAGACATTACAGATGATTCCTTTAGTCGGAAACTTCGACTACTAGAATATCTGGATATAGATAGTAGGTAGGTTCTATATCCTATATAGAATACCTGGTTGCCTAAGCAACGCATCTGCAGTTCCCCTGGTATTACACATGTCCATAGCCGCGATCATCTTTTTGTTCGCGTCGCTCGCTTACCGACTAGGAAATTACAGGAAAATTAAATTGAATAAAATGGTTTACAACAAAAAATAATTATAGTGACATCTATTGTCTAAATATCGTCAACTCAAAGAGAAAATAAGCCTTTTAACAGAAACTTGATCTATCAAAGCTGCGTGTGTATAGGTTTCTAGATTTTTTTCATATTCCAGGTTAAAAGAGAACGGAAATATGAAAAGCCGATCAAGACGCTCTGTTCATCTGCGGTAACGGATGCTATTGTTACAAATTATAATAATTTATTTTGAAAAGGTGTTATTAAGAAATTAAAGGAAACAAAGCAAATGATAATTATAATTCCCATTCGTTGAAAGGCTTGCGGTTCCAGTAATAGACACACTCAAGGAGCGGCGGAATCTGTTCTCGGGTTGCCAGCTCAGAGCACTTTAATTATTTATATTACCCTCTCAAGCTTGTCAGTTAACTGTTTATTTAAATGAGGCCCTATAGCAATTACTATACTAAACAGAGTACTAGTATCTATTGATGTAACACTACCGTGTTTACTGTAGAAGCAGCCCTACGGAGGGACCGCCGTCCGAAGTTTTCATGTCCGAGTTCAAACGAAAGTATAAACAAATTAAGACAGTATTCTGCAGTGTTCATCGTTCCTTTGATTATTTTTTACAATCTATGATACTTTTTAAAATAAGTTTTGATTATCCTTTGTCTGCCCACTGCTGGACCATTTTCCCTAATGACTTCCACAGTATGCGGACTTCCTTCCGCAGCCAATGACGCTGTACACACTATATCGTCGTAAGTAAATTTTGCTGTTATTCTAATGTCTATATTTAATTTGTTTAAGAGCTGGTAATGAGCAATGTATAATGTAAGAGCAATACTAAAGCTCAGCAATTATTTCTAACGTCTTGTTAGTTACGACGCCCCGAGCGACTTACGACGCGTCTGCGTTTTAACATCGTTAAGTAAGGAAGGTATTTTGGGGTTTATTAAATTTATATAAATTGCGCTGGTTTACTAGAATTATTTCTTTTAATCTGTCTGTAATTATGAAGTAGATGATGAGATTGAAAGGGGATGGCTATAAAGGTTGAGGATTGAAGAAGGTGTAGATGGATTGTGGATATGTGTAGGAAGTGTGTGAGTTCAGATATGACAGCTGACAGAGATGTATGGAATAAAAAGGACAGGTTGATGATGACGATGCCTTTTTTGCTCGTTCTATTTTAATGTATTTCTTATTGAGTGTATTTTATATGAATCCATTAATTGAATTTTTCAAACATTACGTAACATAACTGCATGTGAAACTTGTGATCATTTTTCGCCAAATTTCTTCGTGTTAAATAATCTATAATTCATCGTCTTCGCAACTTGCGTCATATATTTCTAACTAATTGTTTTTATAATGTTTGCCCTTTGACTAGTACTCTCCAAGCATCGCTTAATGTTCTTGCACTAAATCTGCATTAAACAGTCTCGCTCTCTCTGTTACACACAGAGATAAAGAGAGGGATGGCAATATTGTCTACATATTAGTACCGCCACAGTGTAGACTCAGCATAATTAACAATGATTTACGAATTACTGCGCCTGGGCCATTTAATTAGCATAATATGACAATTACGAGGCTCCGGCACTGACTGTTATTGTCTTGAACGTTTAACGATTGAATAAATTTAAATAATCAAACGCTATTAATAGTATTCGTAATTGTATATTACCAAACCAATACGACTTATGGTCCTTCAAGAAGCGAGCGTATCCCTCTCAAAGACAACCCATCTGTCGTTCCTCTGGTATTGCAGTTGTTCATGCGCGTCGATGATGACTTTTGTAATACCTCCGCTCGTTTGCCCCCTTCTCGTATAAAGTATACAAATACTATAATTATGAAACTTAATTAATAAAGGAATTGATTCAGATTATAGTAATAAAATTATGTTGCCTACGTCACTGACCAAACATTTAAAACCCATGTAAACAACAACACATTAAAGCATGTTCAATTTGTTATTTAGTTGTAGCAATGTCATACATCAATGTGTCGTTAAAACAACCGGAATACTAATTCATTTTGAAGTTCCATTTGAAATATTAGAGCTTCGTATCGAATTCGAGTCGTGACAAATTCACGATGAAACTAATAAGTTTTTCTACGCTGTATTGCTCGGAACAACCACGCGTGCATTTGATGCTCTCTTGTTTATTTTAATTCCAATCCACCTTTGATATACAGTCGAGGAATTGTATTTCCTACCCATTTTGTTAATTCATCTATTGGAGTTCATAATTATATCGGGCCGGAAACTTATCACCACATTGTCACAATCATCACGGTTCAAGATTAAAATCGACTTCGCACTAATGACAGAACAAACTTTGAATTACTACGTCTTACAACTATTGTAAATCATATTCTAATGAGGTAACTAACACAAGCCTCGAGGTTATTTGGAATGGTACAAGAAATATTAGTAAATTAATATCTGTTAATATTTTTGTCAAGGAAAAACTGTCAGTTAGTGTCAGCTGAAAGATGTAATTGAAACTTTTCATGTTTAAAACAAGTGATTAGCGTAATTACGTGTGAAGTTTAAAGTATAATAAACAAGTGTCTGGACCCATGTTTATTGTACACTGCTGGCAGTGAGCAGAGATGATGTTGTAAATAACTTTGCGAACAGCACATTCTGTGCAAAGGTTAAAAACTGTATTTAAACAATGTTACATTTGTTCCATTTCGTTTAAAGCTGAGATTAGTTGTAGCGAGCGCACTAGCGGCCGAGGCTCGCGCCAGTCTGTTACAACAAAATGCATTTACTGGCGCGGTAACATTTCATTTTACATTTACCTTGTATTCCTCATGACATTTTAAAAGAGCAACGAGCTTGTGTTGAAGTTTCAAGGGGTCTATTCAATTATGCTAATAGGTTTAAATGTTAAGTTACAAACAAGCGTGTAGGCGAGTTCTATAGAAATGAGAAATTATTATAAATCTATTTGAACAAATTTACAATAACAAAGTCGTGCAAGTGTCATAAATTGAAACACTAACTTCACTAACATTTTAAAATAAATCCATAGCCAATAAATCACATTGACAACCAATGACATGTGTAATTATATTTCTCATTTCTATTGGATTCGTTTTTAAAAGTAAACGTTTTAAGCGCACCTATCATTTAACAAAATTTACTAGAAATGGATAGTTCGGGCCTGCGCTCAGCAGTGGGCGACATATGGCTGATATGATGAGATAGTTAAGAACATGCATTTTTAATAACAGTCTTTATGAAATAATCTCTGCAGTTTACTCTCCTCGGTTCAATTATGTTTCATAAGTTCTCTATCGCGCCATATTGGCATATGTGTAGTTTCCTATGATTAAGTTTATCCATATTCTTTGAGAGAAATCACCAGGACAACATTAATCCTACCGGTTCAGAAATGTTTATCGCACTATACAGTAACGATACTGACATTGTCGTTAACAAAGTATACTTAATGATATAATGTGCAGAAAGTAAGCATGTATTTAGGCACGAAATTAATGTGTTCCAAGGGAATCCCTCGCAGGCAGCGGAGCGGGAGATATTGACGGGCACGTCGGCGGAGCGCGGCCGTAATTAAGATGCGTTCAGTGATTAATTAAGATTTGCTAATTTGGACACTTTGATGTTCTGACATAGTAATATTTTTGTGTTAAATATTTTCGGTGCTTGTGAGACAGATACGCCGGGTGATAGTGATGTACGGAGGACATCACGCGACGACTCTCCGCGGGAAAAAGGCAGTTGATGATAAAAATAGAAAAAAAACTTTCTGAAAGCTCAGTCATCATCATCAACCTAACCTTATCCCTACGGAGGGTTGACACACTACTCTCCCATACATCTCTGCCAGCCATCATATCTCAGTTAATCCTTCTGACGCATATCCTCTTTAACACAATCCATCCACATCTTCGCTCATCCTCTACCTGTATAACCATCCACTTTCTGAAAGGTTACTGAAAAAGATAATATTTTTGCTGGTTGTCAATTGTTTTAATTCGAACTTTAACTGCGACTATTTAATAATAAACAGTTTTTTTTTTAATGAAACGTATAGTAAACTTTAATAGCACCTGAGTTATTTCTTCACGGTATATTAATGAGAGTTGTGCTTGTTAATCGTGTGCCTGAGAATGTACAGATACATTTGCATGAACCGTTGCATTCCGGTGTTTAACCAGACGTGGATACCATACCTATGGCTACCCCACACACCGTTATACTATCCTACAAAGTTGTATAATGCTGGTGGTGATATTTACTTCTTGGTGGTTAACTAAAGTTCTGAACAAAGTCTTCATTTAGATTTTTTATAGAGAGAAAATATTCAAAGAGTGGAAAGAATCATACAGATTTACATAAATTTATAGATTTGTAAGCTACAAAGGTTTATCTATGCTAATTTAGTGTCTAGACTCTATCATAAATGGAGTTTCTGTAGTAATTAACGTTGCACTTTTTATTTACTGCAGTAAAGACCTTTGTTCATCGTCGTCAGCACATATGCCTGAGGGCCTTGACGCTGACCCAATTAGGAGTTACTAAGTCATAATCCACCATACTGCCCCAGTGCGGGTTGGTTGACTTTACTTCGTATATCTTTGATGACATGTGTAGATTGCATCGCGATGTTTTCCTTCACCGTGATACTTTTATCAGACTTATCAAATTGAACCGTTCCAGTGCATTTTTGCCTCATTTTGCAAAGTCGCGTAATCAAGGTACCGGTGTGACAGACGGCCAGGTGGGCAGGATGCGCCGAGCTTATCGGGCGGCTGACAGCGGTAGATTTATGCAGAAGCGTTATCTCTTCCGCCTCGCGCAGTTCTCAAACAGAAGCAGAAGAACAATATTATTGTTTCATTTTTTTATGAATTCTAACTGTACTAGTAACATTAAGAAGTAACTATTGGAGTAATTGTTTCTTTGTGTAATTCTGTTGTTTTTTTTCGTTTGTGTTTTGTTTCTGCGCCTTGCATTTGTTTGTTTTCTTAGTTGGTGTAATCGTAGTACAATCTATTTGCTTTTACATCCATACATATACGATTTATGTACTATTACATATCTATGTTATAACAATATCGGCATACATATAAATACCAGCCAGTAGCCAGCTGTGTTGGCATCACGTGACTTTGCCGCGGCACGCCAGCCTGCCTCTCCTATCGCTGGCAGGCCGACGCAGTTTAACCTGTCTCCTCATCTTGCGACTGGATATCGACATTTCGATGGGATACTTGAACAAAATATATGCGATGAAAATTGCATACCTCTAAGAAAATGTGAATGAAGTGTCCTAAGTTGTAATGTAGTCGATAGTACGACTAAGAACGTCTAGGAAGTAATGGCAATATAATTTATGATTATAATTGAATCTAATAGAAATGACAAAATTGTAACAAACTATCATAAAAGGCAAGACAATCACAAATTTATAAAAAAAATGAGTTTTTCGATTTTAGAATTTCATATGTAATTTATCTGTGAATAAATGAAATGTATAAAGTCAATCTGCACTGGTTCAGCCCTAAGTGGGGCCTGATCACTTCTCGTAAAAGACTAGGCTTCTCCTCAGTGGGAACGTATGGTGAGCTGATGATGATATCCATTAAATCCAACTGAACGTTCAGTTTAAATATTAAATGTGATATTGCACTCACTGAATATCACTTAACAATATCTTGCGAGCACGTTTATAGAATGCATCTGCTCTGGGAGATGTAATAACCATAAAATTTCATTTACATCGATTTCAGACTTTAATACTCGAATGGAAATAAACGGGAATGGATTAAAACGTTTAGGTTTTAAAGTTAAATTGACTGAATTAATTCTCAGAAGATAAAGAATGAAATGACATGAATTGGTTATAACTAAAAACGGCTACAGTTATGTACACTTCATCTAGTCTCGGCACCGACTAGTTTAACAAACTGAACGTGAGTATAGCTGCTCTATTTAGTAATGCTGTGTCACAAAAGTTTAAGCAATTTAGTGCATTCGTTATTTAAAACTAGCTTAGTATACATTTAACACTAAATTACTACTAAAGGACGCCTTTGTTTTCATCGCGTTTCTAAGCCTTGCAGGCAAACTAATTTTATGACGTAATTAAAAAGGTTTAACATATTTCTTCCGTTACTTAATTAGTGTGCAACTTGAAACTTTGATATAAAATTGTTGAATACAAGCAGGTTACGAAATGGTCTCTTTTATTTGAGTGAACAAATTGCATTTTTATGCGTACCCACCCATACCGTTGGATTTGTCGCCTCGTAAAATATTTGTCTGGGCGTTTTGAATTTTTTTATTCATCCCCAACCCTCCGCCGTCGGAAATGTACAGTAGGGTCGTGTGTTAGTGAAAATAGGTATAAGTCAATTACTTTCTGGTATCGTTGAATATAAAAGTTTCAGGTTGGCGTTTTTTAGCGATGAGAAAAATGTCTATATAAAAAGGACATTGAACTGGCGAAGTATTTTGAGAGATATCATCCGCTACATAAACTATCCGATTTCACAGAACAACAAAAAACATAGAGTGGCTTCAGTTCTGTAATATCTAGTTTAGCGTCGCCCAGGGGACACGTTCAAGTAAATGCTACACGAGCTACGTGATGCTTCGTGTGCGACTCTGTTCCTTGTAACGTCTCTATCTTAGCTGTTATTGTAAAGTGGTTTTGTTATACTCGAACGTTTTATTCATTTAAGACTAAACAGCAGTATTAATTTTGTTGTATTAAAGTGTCTACTTACATTAAATAACAGAAGTGGACAAACGAGCACGCGCCGTCTATTCCTGGCTGAGCTCCCATCGCCAATCATGTAATGATATCAGCTACGAAGCGTCTACGATAGGCGTGAAACTAGTCGGTGCCGACACCGGATAAGTGCGTGAGTGGTAGTCGGTTTATACTTAGGATATATCAAGAATAAAATTTCAGTTTTAGGTTTTTAATCGTTGAGCAATTTCAACAGGAAAATAAATGCACGAATAGTACGTCGCCTCGCTGTCGATCCTTTCGGGTAAACATCGGATATACTGAAAGGTAAATAAATATAATATTTGCAATAGTTGACGCGGACTCGAATGTTTGAACATATTCCAGCAATCAACGGAAATGTTACCGTGTCTACAAACAATATTGCGCTCAAATTAACATTAATAATAATATTTGTCTAACGAACGATATTTGCATTTCAAATGACACGAACGGAATGTGATTCTGGATTCTGACAACAAATCTGCCAGCCACCGCTCCGCGCTTTGATTTCCGACGTCACAAATTTCTATTCACATACATATTGTATTATTTCAGAGGTCTATGTCATTATAGTATGTACACCCACAGAGGGAACAGTCTTGTCGTTTTTTCATTCGCAGTTGAAAATTTGAAATGAAATATTACATTAAAGATAGTAAAGATACTGTTGCAAAAGTTAATTAAATGGAAAGCAGGAAGACGTGGCTCTACACAGTGTCAGACATTGCCTTTCCGTAGGCTTTTAAGTCGGTACTTCACTGAGTGCTAGTTAAATCACTAAGTGCTCCTAATGACGCTCCACAAAGTGCACTTTACTTTAAAATTTAACTTGTTACACTTTAAAAGTACAAAGTTATCTCCAACACCTGTTTACTGTTCACCAGCAATACGTTGTGCGTTAGAAATAGTTTACTATAATGTTAGTTCAGAACTTCCGAGAAAGTCTGTTTAAGTTATGTTGAAATATTTAGTAACTTTACCTAGGAATAAAACTATGACATTAGCACCAATATTCTGATGCAGTTTATCATCATCATCAACGTTCGCTTTTCATCACAGAAGTTCGGCACAGCATGTACTCTTCCATACGTCTCTATTAGCCATCATATCTGATGATTCTTACGCATATCCTCTTTCACACAATCCATCCATACTCAGGTCTTCCTCTACCTTTGTTGCAATATTCATTTTCATCACCTTATTTAGCCAATGACCCTTATAAGACGCATATTGTCAACATCGTTTTCATTAACTTTTGTTGATAAATAATAACACTTTATTGAACTGCGAGGTTATCAAGAAAGCATGATACCTTGAGATAATTTGCATATGTTAAAAAATACACAACCTTTATGCGGGTAAATTTACCTTTTTAAGTAGAGAAATGTTTCTTTCAAGATTTGTCTTTCAAATAAGTATACTCAAATTGCAGATGTAGTTCCGAACGACAACCTTAAAGTAATTTCATTTCTAATTGTACAAAGACGTTTTAGATTTGCAT
>JAODUI010000017.1:4099809-4127537 GCA_027563995.1 Papilio gigon | reverse complement strand
ACATATGCAATTCGAAAATGGAAAAACACATTGGTACATGGCGGGGAGCGAACCCGGACAATGTCGAGTACGGTCCGGTCCGGTCAAGCGCTTAACAACTGCGCCACCGACGCTCCGTGTTAAGTGAGTTGTGAGTGAGTTAAGCAATAAAGACATGAAATTAATAAAGTCTATGATATTGGTTGTTTCGAGCATGATACGAGGTTACATTTCAAACAACATTCTCAAAGGCCGGCAGCACATGTGGTTCCTCAGGTAAGTGGGTGTCTGGGCTTCGATGATAAAAAAAACATTACAATATATACAGTACTAATGGATGTAACATTTCACTGACTCGAGGTATATTCAATTGCAAAGTCAATACATATCAAATTTGAGAAGTGGAAGTTTGAATAACATGTATTCGAATATAACCGAAGTACAAACTATCGGAGAATCTCTAAGTGATGTTGGAGTCTGTATAGAGAATGTAATGTACCAAGTTCTCAAACTTTGCCACTTTAACGTATGCTTATAAACTCTACTGCCGTCAATTAAGTGTCAGTTAATTTATAACACACGTTCCGCTTAAATATACAAGTAAAAAATACGTATGTATGCACTAGGTTCTACAGCTCACTATACGTCCCCACCGAGGGGTTCAAAGCCTACACTATTGGGTGACTAGGCCATATTCACCCTTAATGATAAGGATGACTTATAATAAAAAAGATAAAGGAGAAAAAAGAAGGCATAATGGTTTTGGCATTGAGACTGTACAGTTCTCAGTTTTGTTTACATGTGTAACTTTTAATTGGACAGTCCGATTTAGTGGAAACTGATGGTATGTAGCGAGGTTTGTGCTTCATACATTCTGTATTTAGTATGCTTATAGTTAATTACATATGAAGGGACAAACAAGAAACTGTAAGAGGACTAATTTCCGGATATTGGATGGTCTTTATATTAAGTTTGCTTGTAACAAGTTTATAATGAAATTAAAAGAAAAATCTTTTATGTTTCTTAATACAGTCAATTTTTTTTTTAAATTAATAACGAAATGAAATATACGTATGTACGTTTTTTTATTTACACTAGAATACATTTGCCTTAGGGCGTAATCTGATAATGGGTTTATATTTTGGCCGCCCTAATAATACACGTTGAACAAATTCAATGTTCGTATAATTCAACGGAATATAAGCAATATTATTATGTGGTAAATATTTATTTTGTTAAATGATAAAGTAGGTTTTCACGGCGCGTCTCTCGGACGGACTTGAACAGTTACACACTTACATATTCAACATGAATATTATTACTTCGCTTTGTTTTGCGCTGTGGTAATCCACTCTAATACAATTCTATCGATAAGATATTGTTACCGAAGTTTTGTGACAATAGGAAGGATTGGACACGATTTTTGTACGAAAGTTTGGGCAGTGGAAGCTCGCGGTTACACACTTAAAGTATTACAACTTTGATAAGTAACGAAAATAATAAATACAAAGGAGATCGAAAACAAAGTTACCTCTGAGCCTTTTGACGTCTCGAAACGATTTCTGAGTAAACAGAAACTGTTAAGAAAAAAAATAAAGCTTCATTTCTAATTGGAGAATTACAATCGTTTAAGAAGTTAATATTTAGCTCACAATTTCTTACTTATAAACAACATTAAAATGAATGGAAATAAATTATATGTTGTTTCTTAACATTAACTAGCCGTTCTCCCCGACTCCGTCTACGATCAATGAAAAACCAACTTAATTTAGCCCACGCGTTCATTGACATTAACTTCTAAGTACGCTAAATTTCAGCGAGATACGTTGAGCTGTTTTGTAGATACGCAATAAAATACATCCATCTATCTTCGCTTTCACATTTATAATGTTGGATGGATGTATAGATGTTTGTTACCAGCTAAATTAGAAATAAACCATAGGGCAATAATTCAGTTTTTTTGGTAAAATAAAACGTATGTGTTGCCACTTTTTAAAGTACCATTAAATTCCAGCTCGTCACAAATATTCCATGCATAGTTCAACATTCTAGCGGACATGCGACGCTGGTATTTTCCCATAAATACCAGATTCGGTACATTTATATTTATGTACGTGATGATACCCGAACAAAGGATGTTTCGACGTGTACAATTTCGAATAGTTTAGTACATTCATGTCGTTAATTCAAATTGACAGTTTCATGAGTAGATTGAAAGCAGTAACTTAAAGACTTGGCTGACAATAAAATTGTCAACTTGTTTCGATCGCGCGTCGTGTCGACCCGGTCCTGGATGGAGCTTTGTTAGGTGTGTCAGGGCCCAACTAGCTGAACGCAATTACAATAGTGCGATGTTTAAAATGGGAAGAATCGCGTGTGAAAAAATCTATTTTATTTCATTACAACAAAATATCATTTTAGGTGTGTCAAGCACAAACAAACTTTGATTTTTCTTTATATACTCCCAAAAACGCAGATAAGAGACGACTGGAAAAAGATCATCTAGATATGATTACATATTTGTCCTGTCTATATCAATTGTATTGATTATAGTACTTATTACGCTCTATGAAGTTTTTCTTGGTACCATAAATTGATGTTAATATATGCGAAAACTTTTAACTTATTCATTTTCCAGCGAGTTTTAACATTTCAACAAGATTTACTTAAATGGCTTTCTGGTGCACGTTTAAGTCTTTGCGGAACAAGTGTACTTTAGACTCAAAACGTACGTAACTTTAAAAGAGCAAGGGAAATTGCATGCTTCAGGAAACATGCTTTTTGCGAAATGGTGGGAAACTAGAAAGTCACATAATTTAAAGATCGTAGTCGACATCGAACTAATAAGTCACACATGGTAACTGTGATTAGATGGAGAGAAATAAAATTGTAAAAATCAAGTTAATCCGTTTTAATTAAAACAACGGACTCGGCGTCTCGAAGAGCAAGACATGGTTATTTTGCATATACCTATGGACGGCGGTCAATTGGCTATTTGCCGTCTTATAGTTAAAAAAAAAAAGCTATGACATACATGGACATGCACACGCACACACACGCACACATACAGATACACAATATTATTGTGAAATATATGTGAGAGAGCCCTGTCTCCTGTAACACCAGGTATTCCTAGCACAGGAGACAAAGTCAAGTTAAATATCAACCATTGAGAACTTAAGGCCCAATGAAGTATTTTTTTTAGTAAAAAAAATATCTGGAACATAACAACAAGCGCCTCATCATAGAATATATATATATATATATTTTTTATTTGATATATTTTTCTGTCCCTCTACTCCGCAGCGCCACAGACAATTCAAATGGTACTCCAGTTCGTTACACTTTAAACTCTTTCCAATTTCGAATTTTTTACCGTTTGACGTGAGTCCGTGCGCACGGTGTCGTTTATTTCGTGTTGCTTGTTTCGTTTTCGTTCGTTTTGCTTTTATTCGTTCACTTTGTTCGCTCGAAGTTTTTGTTATTGATCTTTATACTGTTATAAAAGTCTTTGTTTATGAATTGTAAAGGACTATGAGTGAGGCATGTGAGGCATGTGAGGCAGCTGGGAGCTGATCTTGTTGCATGATGTCGTCATCATCCTCAGCCCTTGTCTACTCACACCCGGACATAGGTTTTTCCCGATGCCTTTCAAAGTATGCGGTCCTCCTTCCGCATCTAACGACTTCTTGCCATAATATGATTAGCAATAATTGTTATTAAAAACATAGAACTCAATTTCAATATTTTTGGGATGGATGGATCACATATCTCATAATGAACCTGTTTCTCGTATCTCACCGCCACCATCTAAGGCTGGTATCTCATCTGCTCCTCTAGTGTTGTATGTCCGTGGGCGTCGACGACCAACTCGGTGATCCCGCAGCTCGTTTTCTAACTTCTCCTATAAAAACCACGGTGCAACGGATTTGGATGAAATTAGACGCAAATGTAAAACATAGGAAGAATGGTAAGGCGTTTATTAGAGACTAAATAACCGCTTGACCGCGATCTCCCGTGACGTTACATTGATTTTTTTTTAAATTTCCTCACGAATAAAGTCACTGTTAATTAATTAATTGACATTATTATACATAGTTATTGTTAATTAATTTCAATAAGATTTATTATTTACTAGATCCCTTACCAATCATTCCATTAACAAGGGGTACACAAACTATTCAGTCGGTGGCGCTGTGTTTTGGCAAGAAGTAATTAGTAATCCCTAATCAAAAGGTCTTCAACGTGTCGGCCGCAGGAATATTAACGTGATTGGGCGAGAGTACATTTAGATTAATATTCTAACATACGAACGAATCGATATCGAGACGAACAACATAGTGTACTATCGCAACCGTTCGCGGCGTTCCATTAAAAAAATTACCTTGTTCGCAAATTCCGCCTCTTTCCGTTTTTCTCACAAACATATTTAAAATCTGCATCCTATTGGCTATTGTGCCCGCGTCGTCGTCTCAATACGTACGAAACGTTCAAGCGACTGCAACTATTAAGGTGGAACACCGCGAACGGACGCGTTGGTACTTACGAAACACAGAAAATAATTTACTATTTTATTTACTTTATCCATGTATTTATATATGAAGCGATAACTTTTTAAATTCTTAAATAATTCCGCGCTCGGTAGCTACAGTCAATGTGCACAAGAACGGAATAAAATATTTTTAAATAAAAATAAAATATCTTTTATTAAGAGTCGTGTTCCAATTTAGAATAATCACCGACCAGTACGTTCTAAATAAAAAAGGACCCTGTCATATTTTTCTTACAATTTTGCACATTAAGGTCATTGACCTATATTGTCATTGTAAAGATAATTCCATTACGTCTATTTGAATTCATTATTTGAGAAAACTTTCTGAGGTTTATTCATCTTTTGTTAAAACTTACTTGAATTAAATTTCGATGTTAGAGCGCTCGATAAAGTAATTCGAAGTTAAGTTGCTTTGAGCCAAGACAAGTGTTCGTTAACAACGTAATTTGATTTAAGAAACGAAGGCGTTTGAATAAGTATTGACGTCTCGTTTGAGATCTTTGACCATACGTAACCGGACTAAGAGTTTTACTTTATTCTGCCACTTGTCGCGGAGACTGACGCAAAGATGACAATCACACATAACACACACATATCATGCTGTCACTGAAAAACAAAATAGCATTATGAACATACCGACTCAAATTAACCTACTTTACAAGACGAGCAGACAAGCGATTAGAATTTATTTTAGTGAGGCGCATGATTAACAGATCCTGTCTATTAAATATCAAAGTTTGTTTCGATTTATTAACAAATAATTAGATTTTAAACGTCAATAGACTTTTAACAAGCGATTGAACGTGTCTCAACGAGTTTCCTGTTTGTGAGTTCCAATTAAAGTAATTTTATTACAACAAATAATTTTCCATCAACAGAATTACATAAAAAAAACATGTTAAAAACAATTGAACTTTCACTCACAGACGTGGACACAACAGTTCAGGTACAGGTACAGTACAGGCACAAAGATACAGGCACATAATCCAAAATTAATACAAATTCGTATCTGTAAATCGGCTACTCACATTTTCATCTTTCGATGTCCACACCGACAAGTTTGAAACCCAAAGGGCCCGTTTCCATGGTTTTTTTCTTTTACGAAAAGAGGGCAAACGAGAGGCGGCATTACAAGAGCGATCATCGAGTCCCATGGACACCTGCAATACTAAAGGATCCATAGATGCGTTGCCAGCCTTTGAGACAGAGGTTCCCTCGCTTCTTGAGGGACCCTTAGTAGTATTAGTTTGGAAATGCCGCCGAGGACAGACCATTCCACGTTGCGGCAGTGCGCGGCAGGAAGTGACGCGAAAACCGGACTGATGTGGAATGTCAGCCATCAGAATGGTGTAGATGGTACTTGGCGGAACTCGGCGTCAGGGATTGTTGAAGAATTGGTAAGCGGGCTGGTGCGTGCCCCTTTCTTACTGATATCGGTGTGCGTCAGTGTAGCTATTTTTATTTTGTAATAATGGTTTAAACAATTTTCCTAGTCATAGTATAAGATATGTTCTATATTGAATTCGGTATCAAGAAATTTAATTGCAGTACACAGGGTGCTCCAGATACGACCGGCGCCAAAAGATGAAATAGTAATGCAGCGGCTGTTTGATGTGTGACGAATGCACTTTGCTTCGACGCGCGCTTTAACTTCCGACAAAACACAAACGGGATTTAACATGCTTTTTGTTTGTACCGAAAATATCAGCAGTGAACTGTAAGTGGTCGACCTTCACCAAAATACACAGACTCTTAGTTCTTCGACGTATGGTAAGGTATCCTAAAACGTCTAAATAGTGCCAATAGCCTAATGGTTAAGGAGACAGATTTCCGATCCCGAATAGTGGAGAGTTTGAATTCCGCCATTCAACTATTGTAATATGTTCTAGTACAAGATTATTTTTGTTAGAATAATACAAAAAATATTAGTTAATTAAGAAAAATCTGCTGATTTTTTTAATTAAATTTAAAGTGTGAATATTTTGAAAAAATTCTCTTTAAAGCGTTCATGGTTTTGACTATGCAAACTTGCGACCATATGTCACCCGCAAGCTTGGCCATTAAATTTAAAAATAACAGCTTAAGCTAACATGTGCAGTATTTCATTTCCATAATCTTTTTTACCGGGAACGCGCGCTTAATTCTATTAGTTATGAGTAATTGTAAAGGGTTAAAATTTATAACTCACTAGCTACACTCAAGAGCAGTGGGTCCGGGTCACTTAAAAAGACCTATAATTCTATAATGAATAAATCTAGAACTAAGAGCGCTAGCTTTATTAGATAAACGATGTTTCAAAGACAATATAATATACCTCTAATAGAGGTATTAACAATTTTGAACTATTGCAAGGTTACGTCGTAAAAAGTCTAATTTGAAAAAGGGAGACTTCAAAGATAGAATAGAAAGAGACTATAAAATTACTGCACTTGAGTTTTTTTTATAAACTGTTTTTAAGTGGGTTTATAAACCATATTAATAGTAATCGTACTGTTTTACAAAAAACCCATATTTTCTGGTGTTGTTTCAGGCGAGATCAGCAGTTTTCTTCTTTATACAATTTTCAATAAATAAAATATACTTTTATTTAAGGGGTATTATATTACCTATTCAACGCCGTGATTTTGATTAAGCTAGCATTCTTAGTTACCAAGATTTTTAAGTTTCTTAAGGCGACCTGCATTCGTTGCTCTTGACTATATTACCTACGGCTATGTAGGCGTTGAAAACATTAGTTCCTTCTGGAATATTATATAAAATCCACCTCTAAATATATCTTAGAATCAAAGCCTATGCATTGTTCCTTAGCGGTCATCACCCGAGCAGCTAGTTACCGATATAAACATGCAGACTATTACTGTGATGTGAGTCATTATTTTAAGTTTATTTTGCCGATCTGATGAGCTATCGTCAGCAAATATTTGGCTAAGGGTTCGACGTGGGCGGATACGATTCAACTGATTTCTATTTACTAGAATATTATACTAATAATAAAATAATATTATGGTACATAATACTAGTTGGTGTTCGCGACTTCGTGTGATTTTCCCTGTGTAATAATTAAAAACGACTAAAATGCAAGTATAAACTGCGACGGTACCGACCAGTTTCGAGCCCGTTAAGGGTCCTTCTTTAGGATGTTTTAAGTGGCATTCTTGTGGGCGCGTCGCGCCTCCCATAAAGGTCCCTGACGGGTCCGAAAGTAGTCTGTACGTCACGCGATTTTAGACTAGAGTGTAAGCCGTTCTTAATTTTTTTTTAATAATTTAATGCTATTTATTTTCTTGCTAAGTTGTTACAGGAATTTTTTTTATTTTTATAAGAGCAATACATTTTTCCGGCATATTCTAGATCGCTAAGCCGTATTTAAATTACCCAATAGCAACTACCGTATATCCAAACATTCGTGTGTATAATCAAAATGACGCATGTCTAGTAAATGATCAATGAAAGTAACTTTCACGGTATGTACTAAGTTCTCGTATCAAAATCCTAATACGATAGAGAGATCATAGAGAAAATGGTACCCAATTACAAGATATCCCTGCCGAAACAAAATGGCGGACGTCAGCAGCTATAAACGTCGATTCCTCTTCTCCCTGTTAATTAACTAATTGAGTCGCTACCGAATCACTGCTTTATCGCTACAGTAAATGTGTGTCCATTTTAAATGAGTATTATATTGGAATTATCGTAAAAAATAACAAGCTTATTTTTATTTTAAAACACAACACGCACCGCCAGACTTAAGAAACGATTTGGAACCTTGTAGGATTATTATGGGATTATTTGATTAAAAAAATATATATATCTGCTTCAAACTTCACAGATCTAAAGGTCGGCAATGTATAAACTTAGTACATAGGTAATTTAATGCAGATTGACTAAACATAGTCTACGAACCTCTTACTACGTTCTGTAGTTGATCAGACGTTTTTTTTTTAAATGCAATGTGTAAGCTTTGAAATATTACAATAGTGCTTCATAAGTTGAAAATGAATTTTTCATCCAAATAGCTTTTTTTTCATATAAAACGAATATCTAAACTTCGATTCAGAAGTGCGGAGATTTTCTATAAAATGATTTTCGAAATATCGCGGCGCTAGTAAGAACGGACGTCACCTGACACACGCGTCACCCGCAAGCTCCGCCTCTATGCAACTAAAATATTAACAAAAAGACACGTAGAACAAGCTGGTCATATCTTTAAGTTATTTTTTTTATTTATGAATGACCTCTCATATGTAATTACGTTCTGCTTTCAAACTACCATTGGTTACTTAAGCTGTCTTTTAATTTTGAATCACTGTACTAAAACAACTAAGGGACTCCATTGAGGAATCCATCTGTGAGTACGACTCCATCAAGAGATTTTTTTTTAATTGTTAAAATTTTTCATTTACTTTATTTCAAATGCGACGACTGTATATGGACAGTATTGCTATCTCTGACATTTTAAAGGTAATGAGTGAGACAACAATATCTTCATATATGTGTTTGGATAGTGGAGACTCATCGTTAATGATTTCTGCACAAAGTTATTGTAATATATTGCATAAAATATTAGTAAAATTCTTATCACGTCCTTATTGGTCTTTGTGTTTAAATGAAGAATTATTTACATACATATTTAATTATTGGATTTTACCATGGAGGTTTCTATGAAGTAAAATGACGAGCCTAGCATTTTCTGAACGCCATCAACACAGAAAAGTGCGCGCATTTTCCCGCGCTTTTCTGCACCTCCCGGGCACAGTCAGTTGCTCGCGGACCGTTGCCCTGTAACTACGTGTCGATTTGCTGACGATTTTCTGCCGTAAAATTTCGAATTACAATTATTCAGTTCTATTCAATTATCTGTGGAATATAATTTGTGTATGGAAGTGGATTAATTGTGTATGTGTGTGTTGTGTAAATAAATATATCTTTTAACACATTTCCATTAACAAAGTAAAAAGGTTAGTACAAAGTAATTTTATTACTAAACGTATCGGTTGACACGTTCATTTATAAATGTTGGAGAAACAAAGTGTATATCTTGTATGTTATGTATGTTAAAGATCATGTGCTCAAATATATAACTGTATATCTTTAGCCGTACATTAATGATAGTTCATAGATTTACGTAATATTAGTTTTAATTCATATATTTTAAGGTCCAATAAGAAAATTATTATACAACTCGTATTAATATATCCAGAAAATTTTAAAATGTATATAGAAAGATATAAAAATATATCATACATAGATTAAAAATATTTAATCAATGCCGGACATTTTTTTTCTTTTTAATTAAAATTAACGTTGCTTGGTAAAGAAAAAAATAACCTAATTTATAGACTCTATGTTTAATTTGTTGCTAACTATTTCACAAGTTTTTTTTGATTAATAAAGAAAATCTTACTTATATAAATGAAACAAATATTTACATGAAAGGTTATTACAACGTATATTCAGAACAACCTAAGAGATCTCTCTGTTCGGTGTAGACGGAGAACACAGTCTGGAAGAACACATGGGGTGCTCACATTGCATACTTCCGACAGAGGAAGGGACGCACAGAGGACTGGTAGTTAGTGTTTTTTTATAAGAGAAAGGAGTAAAATAGTGGCGTGATCGTGAGGTGGTCGTCAACGACCGATTATTCACGCCAATACCGTATTGTTATACCGGACCTTTAAAACTAAGTTCGTATTTGCAAGTCACCTGAGATCCCACTCGCGGAGACAGCGAGGTTCGCCAGTGACGATACGTCACGGCGGACCACACCTCATTATAGCTTTATTAATAATATATGGTTGTAGGTAATAAAATATGAAATGATTATTATTTTAGTAATCGCGTATAATTTATTCTTTTGTATCATTTTGCGTAGGAAATGAACGAAGCGCGCGTGTATGTTTATGCAGATGCAGCGCGATGTCCGCGCGCCGCTCGCGGCCGCATATTGTTTGTGGCCATTCGATCTACGAGGATTGTGGTCGGGCTCGATTCGTTCCATTTATTTTTACTGCCGATAAATGGGTAACTAATTTAAATTCGATAATTAGCGATTTCCTCCCTATTACGATGGTGATAAAAATATAATGAGATAATAGAACGCGCATTCCCAGTGTTGCTTGACACGGATAAACGTTTTTTTTTAAATTATTCACTCACTAAACTTAATAGCGTATAGCCTAAAACCTATTGTCAGTGTAAGGCTTATGAAAAGAACATGTAGGATATAAAACCTTCGTATATTTTTGTTAAATTGTTCGTTCCTCACTTGGTGCTTAGTTCTAAAGTTCAAGTATGAAAGAGAGCAGCGTTCAAGTTAAAAGTACGATAAAGCTTTAACAATAAAAGTTATTCCCGGCGCGTGTAAACTTTCTGTAACATATCTCCGCGTACTTTGGCCGCGCTAGAAGAAATTTTGCAATAAAATTCTTTCTAGTTTTACCTAGTTATATTAAAAAGACCAAGGTTTCGATAGATGGAGTGTTCCTACAAGTGTGACGTTTAATCGAGAGTCGATTAATGAAATGTCATTTAATTGACAACACTGAAAAAAATTAATCACACACAAAATGCCTCCAGAGGTCCTTTTTTAGAGGCTTAGGTAGCTATAGATCATTAATCTATAGTCAGTATTAATTTAAGCAAGAAAAAAGTCACTTCTGTTAAATTTTGTGAAAAAATTTGGTAGTTATATTTTCAAACTAAATTTTCACACACTTTATTACTAGTATCATTTTTAATAATGTATTAATGTATAATAACCCAGTACGTCAGACGGTAGCTCAGTTCATAATCAAGGGTTTCATCTAGTCTGTGTATCGCGGCTTCCTCGGACAGTCCCAGGATTAATTCCATTACTACCCAGCTTAGAGCAGCATGCGGGCTACAGATAATGAAAAAATATACTACACATTGTATACGTAAAATCTAGATATATTTATATAAGCTAGCAACACACCTTCAATTTTAAATAGACAGTATCAACAAATCAGTCGAAGTATAGAGTTAAAACGTACGTGTGTAGGAGACTTTACGGTGGTCCAAATTTTATGTCAATCTTCTCATCGATTCGAATGTAAACACGACTTAAGTGTTCCAAAAAGCTTTTTTTATACTAAACCAAAAATAGCACTGATTCTGTTGTACATAATTTTTTTTTTTTATTTAAAAGAGTATCAAAAATCTTACTGAATTAAAGCATTCAGGAAAATAATTTATCTGCATACGATATGCTTTCAGTCAGGCGACTTCAATTTATTTTTGTCAACTGCAGCAGATATATAAAGATTCAGGTTATATCGCTAAATTCAATTTCACTTTCCGCACAGAGTAATCCTTCGTAATCTGCTGGAGGCATAGCGGACTTCCAATTTCTATTTCACAAGAAAACTACCAAATACTTTTGGAAACCAATATCATATAAAATTGTTTCTATAAAAAAATCTAGTTGTTGCTTTCGACTTCACGCGACTTAACGAACTGAGTGTTTATTAGTTGTCAAGTTAATAGTAAAAATCATAAACACGAACATTCGAGATAAAGGCGCCAATAGCCTAATGGTTAAGGGTGTGGATTTCCGATCAGGTAGTCAAGACTTCGAATCTCGCCATTCGACTTTTATCGTGGACCATATCCTAGCATACGCCTATAACTTAGTTGGAATGGTAAAATAAATATTTATAAATTAAGTAAAAACTAAGGGGCCTGGAATGGCGGCCACGGACAGGTCGATGCCGCGTTGGTAGGCCTCTCGCACGATGGACCGATGACTTGGACAAAATTGCGGGAGTGCACTGGATGCGGGCAGCACAGGACCGGTCATCGTGGCAATCGATGGGGGAGGCCTACGTTCAGCAGTAGACTACATTAGGCTGATAATGAAGAAAAAAACTGCTGGTAATAAAAAAAATCTTATTTATAACGTGCGTTTTAATTTTCATTTACATCCGTTTTCCCGTTCAGGAGTTAGCTGCTAACGCAACTCCAAACACATTTATATTAGTAAGATAAAAACAAGTTGTTTATTTTCAAGCATTATTTGTGAGCAAAGTTAAAAGGCGTAATAAAACAGAAAAGTACTTTCTTAAAGAGTAGAAGAAAAGAATGTTTCGCAGCAACTGTCTCGTACAAAGAACGCGAATAAATTCCTTGTACTCGTTTGTAGCGCGTGCAGCGGCCATTGTAGCCGACTCAGGTGTTTTCATGAATGTTTTTACGTATTTAAACTGCCTTTGTAAACGGGGAACTAGTTTTTATGAGTACGTTATACTACTAAAGGATACCACACGAGCGGTGCGGCAACGCTATGCAATATTTGCAGATAAATCATAACTTACAAACAGTACGTCAAAAGGTGCAGCATCGCAACGCAGTACAGAAGCAACGAGAAATAAAAATCTACTCTATTGACGATTAACGACTGACTATGCGTCACATCACATTTGAAATCGTGTTAAGAATTACACACGGTCCTGTGCCTTCTCGTGGGAAGTCCGGCAACTTATTTTGACTTATAAAGGCATATTAATTGCACTGTTTATATTTGACTCATCACTTTTTTTTAATATCATCAGATTTTTGTTAATATACTAATATTTCTTTTAACAGTTCAACTAAGCCAGGCCTGTGCTAGTAGAGTCCACGACAATAGTCGAATGGCCGGATAGAACTCTCGAGCACGTGATCAGAAAACCGTACCCTTAATCATTGGATTATTGGCGCTTAGTTAGATTGCGTAAGACTTTTCTGTTTGCATAATATCTTATACAAATAGTGAGTAATAACAGTTAATGGTATAGAACAGAAAATATAATTTATTTCCATAATAAAAAGGTCGGTAACGGCGCCATTAGCGGGCAGATAGCGATTGCGGCGACAATACCACATCTGATATGTTTGTTCTGGAAATAAATTATTACAGACCTTTTGTAACGGTCAATAAAAGTTCTCAATTACCTTAAAACAATGCATTAGTGAAACGAAAACACAAACATTATTAACCAAAAGTTGCTTGAGTCCAGAACATTTTCGCGATGACGCGAGATGGAGATAGGTCGACACTTTCACTGGCGGAGGTCGAGACTGTCCAGGTCGCTGCCTCGCTCTAGTTAGCTTTGATTTAAGGCTTCCAAATTAAATTGTTCGAATTATAAAACAGGGCAATAAAATTACAATTACGTAATCAGTTTATTGTCATTCTAAAAATAAGATTTTCTACCGGAAAGGTTTAGTCAGCTGGTGAGAAAAGCGCAGCTGCTAATGGATGTTTCAACTGCAATGCAGTTGAGACGCGTTTCGAGCGATAAACTGAGCGTTAGGCGTGTACACACTTTCGTTTTTAACGCACGGAAAACGCAAGATGACAAAGTATGACAAGACTAATGAAAATGTTAACAGTTATAAAAATAGGTTGTAATTTAACTCATATAACAATGACATTGAAAAACGTTACTCGAGGCCGGCACGACAGACTGTCGAGTACCATCCACATCATCCGAATGGCTGGCATTCCACAACAGTCTTTTTTTCGCAACTTCCTGCCGAGCACTGCCGCGTTGTTGGAATGGTCTATCCTCGGCGGTATTTCCAAATCAGTACCTAGGGTCCTTCGATTCTAAGGTCGGCAGTGCATTCGTGGTTCTTCTGATATTGCGGTCCATAGGCGTCGATGATTACCTCATGATCCCGCCGCTCGATTGTTCCGTTCTTACACAAAAAATCTACGTCCCTCCGCAGCGCGGTGTAACGCGACTGAGTAATCGACCAATGAATGAATAAACACTCGACACGCGACACTAATTAATGAAACAGTAGAATGTTGGTAATGAATGGACACATTAATGATGTGCGATAAATGAATGAATGTTCGCAAGCAATCATTAATTCGTGACAATATTTTGAACAAGTTAAAGTTATCAATAACCAAGTGATACATCTTGATCTTCATTTTTTTTGTTGACGGAAGAAATTTTTAAAGTAACCCTGTATTCAAAAAAATCTAACGGCTATGAGAATCAAACCCAAGCGTCTTGGGTGTGAGACAGGTGACCTAGCTTTAATCGGTCCTAGATTCAATTTTTCAAATCTCTTTCTGTGTCCCCCATCTCCCTTTTTGTGTCATAGCTTGTTTTAAGTGTATATTTTGTCAACATGCACCGCCAGTTACGAAGCCCTGAGCCATTGGTATCCCGTGCTCTATATATTGTATTAACGCATTTCCATAAACTTTTGGTAAAGTTAAAAGCAATTTGCTTGTAGCCAGCTTAAGAATTCCAATAAAGATATTCGGAGGGGCACAATTTAAATAAACATCGCGCTGCCCATTACTTCGGTACAACACTTTAAACTCGATTATAAATTAAGACCTCGCTTCATTTCACAAACTTTCTTAATAAAAGATAAGATATTTAACTGTTTATTTTGCTTTTCGCTTTATATTATCTTTAATTGAATCGTCCGGGAACAACGGGGACGCTTTGATCACTTAATCGATTTCCCTTTTATTCCTTTTCCTAAGTAAATTTCTATTAAACTATTTTGCTGATACAAAGATGGCGCTCGGATAGTTCTTAAAGAACCTAAAACCTTACATATACCAGGATACGAGTACTTTGAGTGTCTGTCTAAATTATTAATGTTGTTAAAAACTGTGACATGTTTTAAGTCATTGTTGCGACAGCGTGATCGCCTTATATTCATTATGTTATAATATTCATTGCATAGATCCTTGCAATTTTATCGGTCACCATGGCCTCCTTGGTTCTTTACTGCTATTGGCTAGTAGTTAATGGTCTCTTGCATTACAGTTTTTTACAATTTCTTCACCTCCCAAGTTACATATAACGTAAAACCCGACATAAGAGTAGGACTTGTTTGAAAAAAATAGAATTATTCCAATCTGTGCTGTGGTTAAAAAAAAAACACACGACAATGTCACTAAACAACCGCGCGACAGAGTCGCGGCAGACATTGCCGTGATAGTAAAGTACGGAATTACTGCAATCGTAAAACGAAAGATCAGATACGTTTTCCTAACTAATAAATAGTGTTTACGGAAAATAAATATTTTGATAACATAATCAAGGCAATATTAATAGATGCCGGCGACATCTAGTTGATTACAAGCAAATAAGTTGGTTTCTTTTAGATTTAATGGTTAATGTTAATACTAGCAATTGATTTCGATAATTTTATTTTTTAGTAAAATTCTTATAATTGTATTTCTTTAGATAATTGTATTTTTTTAGTCAAATTCATTCCTTTTTACATTTAAAAGCAATCGAGAGTCATTCGAAGGCAACTTTTACCTTCAATCAATTCTTAATCTCTATTGTGTACATAAAATGAAATCTTCAAAGGGATAAAATTGCTTTTTACTCTTGAAATCTGAATAGAATTGGACGACTGTGGATTTATTGATTTTTAAATTATTCTAATGGAAAATTTTTGGTATCCCTTCGATAATTTCCCTCTTGGAGTTGCTCTGATTTTTCCATTACTAATATTATTCTTTTTAAGGCTTCCAAGGCTTTCTCCCCAGTCCACCACTAGCTGGGACGTTGGCTAGGGAGAGAGAGTGTTATTCTTTCTAAATTTATGACTACCACAGTATATTAGTACTAAAATGTCTTGTAACAGTTTCGGGCAAGCTAAAAAATGGTTGATTCACAATAGTCGAACGGTAGGATTCGAACCCATGACTACTTCGATAGTCTTTTGACTAATGGGCTATTAGTGCTTTAAAGTATTTTATCAAATTGATTTTATGCTTTATTAATGATATGTAGTGCCTGTAGTCCCCGAGCTTCATACAGACCTTTAATAGACCTATCAGTCATAACTGGCGTGATCTCGTTTCTCAACAACAAGCTTTGTTTAGCGAATTCGGGGAATTAATCGATCCTATAATTAAACGAACATTATTTCTCAAATATTATAAACAAAATACTTGATTTTAAATTTAATATGACCAACACTATTCAACTAAGCTCTTGGACTGTGCTAAGATTAGCATAATAGTCGAATGGCGGGATTCGAACTCACGACCACTAGATGAGATGACCGTACGCTCTGAGTATATCAGATATTTTTCTGATGTTTACATCATTGTTTTCCAGTAATCAATATGATCATCACCAGCCATATCTGCCCACTGTTGGACACAGGCCTTGCCCAGTGAATACATATAAATTAAATTCCTAACCAGGCACGTTTCTCATAAACCACATTGAAGTTTGAAATATTTTAATACGAGAACGCTTGCTAAGATATGCACATTATGAGATTAAAATTAACATTAAAATGTGAAAAAATAAAAATTATGCTACGAGATAGGACGCATGTTATAGAATATGAGACGTCACTGCGGAGTGGATCTAGTTTTCATTATGAAAATGAGCGGCTCTTAGCGACTTTTAAGAGCGTAGTATTAAGAGCCGAAGTTATCTTGAAGCAGGACACGTCGGTTGGTCGAGGATATCCTGCACATACCGAGATAAGTAATAACTTTTTAAATAGTCGTTTTTTAATAAAAAAAAAAGCGCTAAATGTGAATATCTCACTAGTTGACAATGTACTTTATTGTCTATAGATTGAAAAGATGAAACTGACGATACTAAAAGTCTGTGATTACAGCTGCATACAAGTAAATTTGTTTAGATAGATTTGTTAGAATTTCTAACTTTCATTGAATTCTACTTTAATATATTCTACAATGACCATGGCCGGGTTATCCATGTTAGTAGGGTAGTCTCCGAGACCCTCACAGGGGACTTAGAGTGAGCTGATGATGATGATGACGGTGTAATAACACTTAGAGTCCCGTTTAGTAGAAAAAGGGTTGAACTGCCAATGTTATTTAATGGAGTTGTGTTTAAATCCGAATGAAAACATCAGCTTAGCTATCTTATTACAAAATAAACCGCTTCTTATTGCAATAATAAAATGTTAATACAGTCAATTTTCCATTTTCTTTATTGCAATGTACCAACATCAAAATGTCGAGCCGAACCTAATTTGCATTATCTCTCAGTAGTGAGATTTGTCTTGAATACAGACGAGCAAACGAAAATCTGCTTGCCTCTTTAGATACGCCTTACGACCCGCCACAGCCTTATTAGCATTACTACTGCTAGTTCCCAGTATGAGCACTATTAAAATTTCTTATCGTATTATATAAAGTAATATCAAACGTAAATGATACCATTTTTCATTTGTTTTTCTTCTGTCGTTATCTATGACTGCTTTAAGTCAAATATTTTTTTATTTGGATAAACTTCGTCAATAGCCTGGGTAACTTAGTTTCTACAAGTCTTGGATACGATTTTTGAATTTCATATGTCGATTTATCCGACGTTCTAACGGCGAATCAAAATGCCTCCACATATCCGCAAAGAAAAAGATATGTGTAAAGTCAACCCGCACTGGGCCAGCCTGGTTACCCAGGACCTAGTCACTGCTAACTTTGGTCAGTTGCAGCTTCTAGTTAGCACGTGCAGTGAGCGAAAGAAGATTGTTATTTTTTTACTATGAAACTAGTTGATCTTCATTTGTTCTTCTATATCAACTACTGATAGCCCACGAGTGTGTTAGATTAGATTTAATACCGAAACATTTAGATTGTATCATACCATACTATCTCAGAGGAGCTGACAGAGATGTTATCATGTTGTCAAACGAACGCGCCTCGCAGCCATTTTCATTCGTAAATTTAGCGTGTAATAGAATAAAACGTCTAGACAATAAGGGACTATAATAAAATTCAGCCGATCCACACAAGAAGTCGGAATATAGAATTACATTTTATTACCTTTCTCTTGAAATTTATGAACGACTTCGGAACATTAAAACGGCAGAAAATGTCAATATTCTTGTAATTTATAAACCAGTCTGTTTTTAATTTTGCGAATATTTATTAAAGGCTAATTATTTATTTTACTATAATAAAGATTGTCTCGTTTATCAAGAATAGAATCGCTTCCCATTCTACAAGCGACGATCATTGTATGTTTAATGGCAACAAGTGTTCTAACATCATTTAAGCAAAATTGGATTTTTTTTAATTTTAAATAAAAAAAAAACTAAAAAAGTGATTAACTTACCAAATTATTAAAACAACGCTGAGACATTACACTATGATAACGATAACGGCTTGAGTCTCGTGTAGATTTGTGTCGGTACTGAATAGTTTCGAAGAACAGCCCGATAGTTCACTAACCTCGATGAAGGATCCAGATGGGCTCAAAAGTAGTCGGTACCGACACCGATCTACACGTGAGTTAAGCCGCTATTATAAATAACATAGTGTTTAACTTATTGTTTATATTTATTTAACAGATTGAAATCTGTAAGCTTGACATGTCCTGTCTTTTAAGAATCAAAGTTTTTGTATACAAACAAAGGTCGGAGTGACGTTTTCGATTGATGAGCGACGAGACAGTGTTCCTTTGAATGGTATTCGCTACGCCTGCTACACGCCGACTTTGCTCGCGGAGGACAAGCAATATTCCAACAAAACTGTGTCGAGGAGCTGTCGGTTTGTTGAATGGACTACTATTGCAGTACGTTGACCGGCTGACAGGATATGGACGGTTGTATCATGCCATTTGTATAGTGCGACAAATTTATCTGGCCCGGTGGATATATCTAAAACTCTACTCTGCCTAAGCATGCATAATTTCTTTTATAAATTCATCACGATGACAGCGTATCTGTGTCCGGGCCACATGAATTTGTAGCTATACTATAGAGACTTTTCGTATGCAGGTTTTACATATATTGACAATTAACCGCGACGACGACGCCCTCTCACTTTATTTTTCAGTTTTGTTTAAATATCGAAATGTCCTTGATTACGTCATTAAGAGTATCATCGCCTCGGACACGTGCAGTCAAAGTATTCGAAACGTGGTTAAACCTTTATTACCTTATTCACCAAACGCGTTACTTTGTTATGTGAATAGTCATAGTATAGATGCTTCATAGATGAACCTTATATTCGAGTAATGCTAAAGCGAGCTCCTATGGCGCAGCGAAGCGACTGTCTGAGCCAAACTAAATTCTGAATATTAATCGCCAAAAGCCTAATAGTTAAGATTAAGGGTATCAAACACATGGTCGAGAGTTCCTATTTCGCCATTTCAGTAAACTCGTAAACCATATTCTGAGACAAGCCTACTCAGGGGCTTGGAGTCTACTTTGTTATTGAAGGTGTTAGGTGATAGGCCAGAGTCAACCACGGCGGCACAAAGCGGATTGACTTCTCACATATCTTTAAAGCACTTGGCAGATATTAGGTTGCATCATGATGTATTCCTTCGCCGTAAGAACGTCGGATAAATATTCCTACATATGAAATTCAAAAATTGTAAAACTTTCATTAATAAGTCAAAATGAATACAGCTTAGGAACAACTGTTGCCTAATAACTTGGACTTAGTCAATGTCTACAGGCGCTCCTTCGAATACAAAAAACCTTTTGTAATAAGCGATAGAAAACAGATGTTACAATATACGTGGTCTTCTCTTTACAAGAAACTGAACGAACTTTAGTACACTCAAGTGTATTAAAGGGACAGAAAAAAAAACCAACTTAAAAAAATAATCTAGTATATACAATTGTAAAGAGTAAATTGTTTTAACTTTGTCATGTACGATCTCAACAACCATGGCACAGATTTGAATAATGCATAAGCCAATAACAGACCACCTTAGTTGCCATGGTGACTACAATCCCACTGATCTCTATTAATGGACTGATCGTTGCTTGAAAACTAATATCATGAATGCGAAAGTTTAGATGGATGGATGGATGTTTGTTGTCGCATATCTCCAGAAAAGCTAAACGGATTTCGCTGAAATTTAGAACTGACGTAGAACATAGTCTGGGAGAAGATATAGGCTTCTAATTCGTTTTTTTTTTAATTCTGAATTATTCAAAATAATGAAGTTATTTTTTTGATAAAATATTAGAATACTTTTGTTAATCTACTAGCATTTCTTGTAACAATTCCTGGTAAGTTTGAAAAAGCTTGGTTCACGACAATAGTCGAATTGTGAGATTCGAACCCACGACCGCTAAATTGGTTTGCTTTGGCAATTGGCTATTGACGCTTCATAATATTCAGTTATTTCAAACGTTTTTTTCAATTTTGATATGAAATATCAATACACAATATAACGCTATGTTTAGGTAACGTTATAAGCGAACGATATTTATAGTTTCACAAACCGCGACGAAGGCTTTTGTATGTTGTTGTGCCCCCACGCTCAGAGCTGCCTTCGTTTTTTCAACGTTAAAATAGCATCAGCTATCCGACGTATTAAACAAGTTTCAATAAAGCGTTATGCTATTCGAGCCGCTAAATGGGCCACGCCACCGCGCTGACAATGCCGGCTCCCGACCTATTATCTCAGATGGCGCTCCGACCAAAGTGCACTGGACTATTTCTACTGAGATTTTTTCCACGTTTCATACTACCACAGTGGTTATAGAGTTCAAGATCATTTAAAGGTTATAGAAACACGCATTATGAACCTACCTCATTTACCTCTTAACCACTCAAGTCTGCACCGACATTATGTTATTAGATATTGTCATCCCTTTTCTTCCTTTAGATAAAATAGAGACAACAATATGAATCAATGTACATTTAAAGCTAGTCGAAACCACCAATTATGGTGACAGAATACAATTCGATATTCGATTCTAAATAGATAGGGAATAATCCTTGGTCGGTACATTCAGAACCGTTCGCGACGCACCACCCGGGAAGCTACAGTCAGACACGACACGGAAACAATCACCAATGGAACGCATTTATTGTGTGAGTACGATAAAAAATCCAATTGGCACTTACAAATTAGGGCCATCTTTCGACTACATCACAATGTTGCTAAGACACCACGCGGGATCGTGGTCAAACGTTAATTTGCAGCTTCATAGTATTATTCCGTCGTGTGTCGCTGTCGCAACTTAATTGATTATATGTAAAGAGGTGCGCAGTTTGTTCAGTTACTAGGAACAAGGTAATTTTGTAAGTGGGATACTATGAAACGTCCTGACTGTACATACATCTCATATTAGTCTAACAATGGACCAGTGCGCGCGATGCATGAAGCAATGTACCTATTCTATGCAATCTTGCTTCGTCTTAATTGCTTCACAATTAACATTATTATGATTTATAGTCTCGATTGTTAACTGTATAATAAAGCTGACAACATATTGTCACTGTTTACAAGTTACTATGCATTTAAATTACTTAACTTTTAGGTTAAAGTTTATCGAGAACAGGTTAAATAAAAAAAAATTATACAATTTAAGAAGAGGTCGTACTAACGACCACACGATACATAAATAAGAAGTATAAAATTCTTTTACCTTTTTTAAGTTCCATGTGATACTCTAGAAAAGCTTTAAAGCTTTGTCATTGAGCTTTAGTTTTGTATTACTCTACAAATACGATACGAAGCGTTGTCAGTGTGAACGTGGCGTGGGGGCGAACAAAGCCGCGCGCGGAGCTAGTGTTTCGCAAGTATTGAGGACACCACTTTGAAATATTATCATTTTAATGTAAACGTCTTTACTAGGGTTGCTCGTGGGGTTCAACAATTTTAAAGTGGTCACTTAGTTTTATACGGGGCTCGTGTTGGATCGAAATGTTTATTGTATACTAGCTGAAACCACGAACTCTGTTTTGCCTTAAAAGCAATAAATAAACAGATTTTTTAATTTCTTAGGAAATAACAAAAAATATTTCCTCCGCGGAAAAAAACGCTTGTATGGGAAATGGAAAAGGGCTATTTTTAAGGTTTTCATTGGAGTTTTTCTGATTTTTCTCACCTTTTAAACCTTCCCTAGACATCCACGAACATTCCAAGACCGATATAAGATAAATCCGTTCAGCCGTTCTCGAGTTTTACCGAGACTAACGAACAGCAATTCATTTTTATATATATAGATTGTTTAAATGCAATTCATATTTTTAGAGGCATATTATATCACAAGTCAAAATAGAAACGTATAAAAATCAAACAACTCATTTCTTGTTCTTTTTCTAATGGATTTTGAAATTAAAACAAATGAAAACTTCTAGAACACTTGGTGATATTTTAAATAGGAGATATAAAGAGTTCGTGCAATTCACGAGGTTGCTCATATGTATACGTTATTTCGATAAGAAGAAAACACAGGCAGTAATAATATATACTATTTTGATAGCAAAAGTGTGGATGGATGTTTGCTATCACATGACTCCATACAAAACATAACAATGTCGACGACTTTCGTTCAGTTGCCCCGCCAGTGTAAACTCACGTTTAAAACAAATTTTACATTTGAAATTTATCTACAGAACCCCGTTGTACGCGGCAGCTATCTCACTTAACGGGCCTTTGTTGGTGCGAGCATTTCATCCCGCACAATGAGATGCGGAATACCGGCCGCCATATTGTCTCCTCAGAATGTCTACTGCATTTTTGTCACGTCAAATTCTTTAGGCGTCGACGTTACAAATATAAAGTATGTTGGAAAAATTTAATGGAAAATCATTTTGTATTTTACTTTATTTTTAGCTGGGAAATTTTTGAATAAATATTGTATTTCAATTCTTAGTTTGTAATAAATACGTAGGGAAAATTCGCTCAATTTAAGGTACAGGCCGGAATTATAAAACGCCATAAGCAGTCCTTCAGTGTTAAACAACCAATATATTAGCGTCAAATTCATATAAAAATTAATTAAAAAGACATTCTGTTATTCCGATTATTGTCAATTCGTTTCACAAATGCGAGCTTTATCAATGGCTAAATAAAATGCCTCGTGGCCGGGTTTCAACTAATAGATTTCTTTTCAATTTCCAAGATGGCCGCCGTTTTGTTACCGCAGAGATTTGTCTAACCGAAACCGCAATTTTCATTAACTTTGCTAATTAATGGAAAAATCTTTGCGATAATTAACATTTTACGCTTTGAAGCCTTGAAGTTTTCACTTCGAAATGAAAAACTGATAAAAAGCTTTTAAAAAACACTTCGATTTTTTAAGTCAATTTTAATGCTTATCACCACAAGAAATAAATTTTGCATTAACCCAAACCCTATTAGTAAAGGCAGAGATACGGGTGTTTTTACATGTTGGTATATAAAAAAATAAAAATTCAAAACTCGAATGAAGCTTATTCAAATGAAACAAAGCAAATTAAAATGTTTTATAACAAGAACAATCTAAACTAGTGCAATTGAATATGGTATTTAAAAAGCATCGTCGTGCTCCTTTTCTTGGAACATAAATGAAGAAATTCGTTCAAATAGCAATACATCTATAAAATCGATTTTAAACATCGAGAACTTGTTTAACTCAACTCAGAGATTTCCCTCAAGTATTGATTAATTGTCCGTGAGGTACAATACATTACACTCGATAGACTCTGATTATCACACAAATATAAACCTTAACACAATGACATAAAGCCTTATTTTATTGTCTTTTGATTACAGTGAATAATGCCGGTAATAAATTTCGATTTTCAGCGCTACTCTGATAATGATTGCCGTTTATTTGAGTTCATATCTCAAAGTTGTTAGTTTTCTATTTGGACGTCGTCGGGACATAGAATAAATTAGTTAGTAGGCAATATCTTGGAGACTGGCTGACAGAACAATTTATTATTATAATCGACTTTGCTCTACGTAACGGTACATTGAAAATGTTTTCTAAGGTAATAAATTGACGCAAGCTTTCATTGAACACAAGAGTATTTGGTTCCTGAAACAAACCAATATCAGTATCAATACAAAGTTCAACTTAAAGGTTCTTCTTAACGTTACGAAACGTACCAACAATATTTAAATCTAGAGACGGAAGTTACAGACTGAGACACTGGGTGACTAGAATAGATATATTTCTATAACAAAACTGAATTAATGTAACCAGACGTTAGAAATGTAGTGACTAATGAGTCAGTGAAGCAGAACGACTTTGACTCCTCTGTGCAAAGCGTCAGCAGTATGACAGCAGTCTCGTTATTTGTTAGTAAGTCGCCCTTAGCAGGAACTTTGTGTGGAATCTGTCTCATTATTACAGCGGCTTTGTGTCACATAAGTCACTATCGAATAAATTAAAGGAAGGATACGGCTCTCGGATCATTTCCTTAGCTTTTAACAGCTACCTATTATAGTTATGCTCGTTTTATTGAGCAGAGTTTAATGTTTTTCATTTAACATCACTTCAAACGCCAATAGCCTAGATTCGAATCACCAATCTAGCGGTCGGGGATTCGAACCTCAACATTCAATTATTGTGATCCATACACACAAGCACAAGCTTTTTCAACCTTACCTGGAATGGTTACAAGAAATAAGAAATCAACAAAAATCTATTAATACTTAAGTAAAAAAAAACTAAGATCAGGTGGAGCGTAATCAAGCGTTAGTATGTTTATTGTAAAAAAGTAAAACACGCTTTGTGCCGAAATATATTTTAATATTATTAAGAAAGTCGTATTTGTAACTAGCTGTTCCCGTGTGGCTTCACCCACGTTAAATTCTCACGTAACAGTTTATTCCAATTCTCTCAACACCTACGTTTAATACCGTCATAATATAGCCTGAAACCTAACATTACTTCTATAGAGCTTGTATTTACAAATTGTAAATCTATGTCGTGGTTGCGTATTATTTAGAATACATAAAAAAAATTAAAACCGGTTTCTATAAGAGTATAGATAAAAATTTAATTCGAGAAATATTTATTAAAAAAAAAAACAGCAAGCTGTGTATAATTACAAAGTGTAAAACTTTGCGTTTGAAAAAAAGTATATGAATTTTCATTAGTGACAGTGGTGATATGCTAAAACGTCTGAATGTTTATTCCTGTAAGCAGCTACTTAATGCAAAGAACCTCCGCCGGGACCTAATCTTTATTAATGTGTCCATTTCATTGCTTTTATAGGCATCATGTAAAAATTACTTTACGGATTTCGACGGGCTTCCAGTGCGGCGCGTGAGCCGGCCCGGGGTGAACAATAATATGATAAAGAGTCCATTAGGAAAATTGATTCTTCTCTGTCATTCTAAATAGAATCATTTTAAATACCTCGGATCCTTAAGGGTAGGTGAATAGGTATTTACTGAGCTAGTGCACATCATGTTTCGACTTGTTCACCACTTCACGTCGCGTGTGCCGGCGGGCGAGCGCGGGCGTCGGCATTGTAAGATAATACCATCTATGATTTTTGTTTTACTTCATAAAAATACATTAGGATAAAATCTCCAAAGAAAAAAATGTATCAGTTATTATAAAAATAATTGTCACATCAAAACTCTGAATACTTTGTAGTTATTACTTTAGTATTCGATTTATTATTTTTTGAAAATTTTATGAAACTATGACGACAACCTAACATCATAATATTAGGCATCACCCGCGTCTCCGTCCGCGCTAAATTAACAAAAACGTAGTAAGTAAGCTTATGCGTTCTTCCCCACAATGTTTCTACATTCATATCAAATTTCATAAAAAACCGTTCAGCCATTTTGGATTTACATGATAACATCCATCGCATTTATGTTAGTAATTTTTATTTTATCTTTTTTGATTATCTAAAAATTTCTACTATAATTAACTATAGTTTAAAAAAAACAGAACACTAATTCTAAGAATATAATAATCCAATAGAGAGTCGCTAACGGTCGCTCAAATTTTAATAAACTATACAGAGAACAAAGAAGAAATCGCGAGCAAATTCTAGAGAATTTATTAAAACAAAAGATATTCATTAAGCGTCTGCTTGAAACGGAATTAATATTTAGGCAAGAAAGTGCCGCGTGCAGTTTATTACTTTACATCTGGCCGATCGCGAACGTGGCTTTGCCTTTTTTACTTCAGCATTTCGAATCTGTACTTTAAACCCGTAAACAAATAATACTCAATTTCAGCAAGCACTAGCTAAGCACAAAAATAGCCAAAATTAATCCATTTGGAGCGAAATCCTGACATATATAAAAAAGATGAATTAAGTATTAACTATTTGTAGGGTTAACCAAGAAGTATTGACTTAAAAGGAAGCTTCTCAGCACTTCAGAAGCGATTCAGTCGTAGACCTCAGGCAGCCGTGATTAAACGAACCTAAAAATTAGACTTGAATGTCGAGCCTAGTCAGAAGTCAAATAAATCATGATAACTCACATAACAATCGGAAAAAATAAAATGATGTCCAGTGATGACAGGCCAAGACTGATGATGAAAACGAAATTTAGGATAAAAGTGAAATTTCAAAAGCAACCATCCTCACTCGTGTACCACCTCTCGACTACATCACTTGGAATCGGGTGGGACCGTGGTCAAGCGTTCGTTTAGTTTTTTATAAAAGAAAGCAAAAGTTCAAGCATCATAAATCATTTCGTGTAAAATAATAATATACGATATTATATCTGCATATATTTTGCATTTGATAAATAACTGGAGTTCCACAACTGTACTCGTTAAATTATCACGTATCATTACACGCAGAAATGGACAAGAGGAAGAAAAAATACTGGTTCTATGAAGGATCATTATATTATGTCGGTGGCACAATACTTTTGTTATACATATTGTCTGATATATTTACGTAAAAGATGAAGAACTAGAATATTCTACCAAGCTAATAAAATTAGAGTGTCTTTATGTAACATGAAAGATATTTCATGCACACAATGTGTCAGTTCTATAGAGTAAAAAAATGTATCTGTCCGCAAATGTCAGTTCCGGTTCATCTTTAAAACGGTGGATCGATTTTGACCGGTCTTTTAATGGAAGTATTAAAGCCTATTCTTTAATACCACGCTAACAACGTCGAGAGCTACAGCTGGTTTTGAATACTTTTTTTATGATTTCCCGAAAGAGGTTGAGAGGAGTCTCAGATGGTGGATGATGTAGATGTATGGAGGACATACTGTAACGTCACTACGTAGGGAAAAGGGCGGGTTGATGACAAGTACTTCAGAGCGAGTAGTCTTGTCTTGTTTCCAAAATTAGACCGCGTAGTTGCCTAAGCTGTGTGCGTCTTTGGCACGACGCTAGTGTGCTTTTTACGTATGTATTTATGTTCTATAAATTGATTTGCAGATTACTATATTAAGCCCTTACTAATTTCTTACCAATATCGGACAGAGTGCTACTTTTACAGATGAATGCAAAACCAAGAAACATTAATATAGTC
>JAODUI010000017.1:4071331-4083614 GCA_027563995.1 Papilio gigon | reverse complement strand
TGATGGACTTGGTGACTCATGGTCGAATACTGCTTTCATAGAATTACTGACACGTACTCATACTATAGAAAATAATTATTCTTGTGTTAACATTTATAAAAATATGTATTTAAATAAACAATTTTTCTTTCCATACTAAAGAGCGGTTGCAGTTACATCTTGAACAACATCACCAGTTCTTTAGTACAAAAAACAAAAGAACGTAAGTAACAGGTTTTATACAAGTTATTTCCTTGATATATAAATAGAGTGATAACCTATAAATTACGTATCTTCACGACTCTCATACATCTTCAAGATTGACGAGCATCATTATCGACACTTGATATTCCACTAAAGTCGCAAACTAAGTTATGGATTAATAATAGATGACACAATCAAATGTGATCAGCTTCACTTATATTAAAATTTAATGTACACTTAACTTTACTTAAGAATAAATTCTATTCTCATGGGGAGCGTAGGCTAATTAAAAAACTGTACGATATAAAGGAACCATCAGTATTCATGTCAATCGAATAACGTTTAAAAACAGCAGAATTCCTTAATTTTGAATATAGCTTTCTGTTGTTATTTAATAAATGAGCTATTAAAGGAAAAACTAGCGACAAACAAACAAAAAGAACTACGGAATGATGTTTTTTTTTGTCAGGGCAATTTAAACAATTGTAACTCGTGTAGTTCAATATATTAATCAGTTTTTCCACTGCGTTATATTTCTACAGTATAAAGTTAGATACATATAAATCGAAATCAAAAATCAGGTAGTGAAATCATCATTATTTCCGTTCCGTTCACAAACAATGAACGCCGTTGTCCAATGTAAATCCCCCGAGCTCGGTGGAATTTCATTCCTCTATTCTATTGTTTGTATTTGGGACAAATCGATAACCGACGGTGATTACTGATTGATCAATTAGTTCTACTATCTGGCTTAGAAGCTCCTTTATTTATGTTAGTACCTATTCAGATGATAATTTGATTTGCTACTGGAATAAATGTAATCTGATAGGCGGTGTATTAAGAACTTTCTTTATTATTTTTTTCAGTAATACATTACTTCTATTGTGTAACACTGTGGTAGGTGTACGGTGATATCTATTGCCTTTTGTACTTATGTCTAAGGCTAGTATGTTTTTTCAAATATACGCATGATGCTAATGAGGGGGAACTATAATTTCATCGGCCTTTATATTGATATTGAATAATTCTTACGTCAACGTTTTTGTAAAAGTATTGTGTTGAATTATTGTGTTTAAAAAAAGAGTTAATTGCGAACATCGGAGTAATCTCATTTTATTTATTTAATTTTCAGAGTGGTGCAATCAGAGGAATTGGGCTAATTTTTGTGAGACCGCATTTTTTATTCTGTCGTCATTATCAACCCCTGCTCGTCAGCGCCCTTAACATTTCCCCGCGAGTGTATTTTGACTTGTCATTTATTTCAAATGAGTTTTTATTTTTTTAAAGAATAATTGAAATATATTACTGTAATCTTTCGCATCTGTAATTCTCTTCTTTAATAAAAAAAAACCATGTCTGCTTTTTTAATAATGAATCAACGACTTAGGTTAAATATGCTTTGCTGATTACTTTCCTTTGAATTTTCGCTTCGAAATAAGTTTTGAAATTGATGGTTTCTATGATAAAGGTATAAACCATTTAAAACACTGGTACCTATATTCAAAAAAATTATTAACTAACTAACTAACTAGAGTGGCGCAGCGACCCGAAGCGTGTCTTGGCCTCCGACAACAAACGTCTCCAACCAACTCGATTTTCTTGTATTAGTCAATACTAATACATTTTCCATAGTTAGTAAAAAAGACAAATAAGAAATAGAAACATCACGTCTGTTTATATTTTTTCCTCCGTTAATTTGGCTCGCGGCCACGCCGTGTCCGCCGGTAGCGCTCGAGCCAAGTCCCCTCGCGGGGTACAATGTGCACATGATCACTGCGCCCATTCATTTGGCATTTCTTCATCTTGAATCATCGTGTGTACAATTTTTACGATTTACACTGATGAGTATTTTTTGTTAGTTTTTCTGTTGCAATATGGGTCATTCGACTGTCCGTAAACGTGACGTCTAGCTGCGATGCGATATTGCGATGTAAGGTTTATAAATATTTAGATTTTTAATGTGAGCATATTTACATAAGTAAGTCTCTATCGCAAGTCCCCCACTATTCCTGCTAATCTCCTAAACGACTGCACCTATTTTGACGGGACAATTACTAGAAGGTAATTAGTGAGAGCTGGAGTCCTGCTGAATTCTCGAACAACCGTTAATCTTCAATAATTGTTATCGGGGACCAGGAGCTTAGCTCCCTCCATGTGGACTAACGACTTAGTGACGACGGGCACACGTTGGACGCGGAAGAACTACATATTGTGGAAGGCATTAAGGAAGGCAGTCCAGCACTGGGCAGACAAAGGTTGATGATGATGATAATGCATTATCATTGTTGTATATAAAATAAACGTACCTATTTAATGTTTCCATCAACATAATTCTGACTCAGTTCACAACTCTGAATTGGTTCGAGCGCGGAGTAGTCGACTAAATATCTAATAGAGTAAAATAATTTAGTTTCGAATGCAACAATACATTATCCGAGTTGAATCTGGATTCGCGTGCATGCAGTTTGGTTTATTGTATTAATCTCGCTATTTTAGTAATTTACCATTAGACTATTCGAAATACGAATATATGCGAAATCATCTCCTCACGTAGTGACGTCCCAGTGCTCCATACATATCTATCTACCTATCAGCCGTCGTATCTATTTAAACCAACTTCGATTGATCTCTCCAACAATTTCATATCGATATACCTCTTGTATTTGAAAGTGTTAGAAAACTTATTCAAACAAAATCTACATTTAAATTCTCATCCAACTTTAACGACTTATTCAGTTTTAATTCCCAACACTCATATCAGCCCTGCCACTTGGTGTCATAAATCATCCGTCTCGCTCACACTTATTGCTCACATACAAGCGACATTTATTTTATTCACATCGCACTGGATTGCAATAAAGTTCAGAATTCTCTGGCATTATTTCAAACAATCATATACCACTGGTAACGTCTGCCTAGAACACAGTGATGTCTTTATACGATGTTTACATCGATAGAATTGACGTACAATTTGACGTTTTACAATTGTCGAAGATTATTCGGTACACACGAATTGTACTTGAAGTGTCTACTGTCTAGTAAGTATAGGAGACAATAAACCGCATGTTAATGGAGATAATAAATGGAACTCAAATTCGTTATTTAGGAAGAATTAAAATAAAAATACATACTTATAAAGAACTTATTCAGTGGCTACAAAGGTAATACTGGAGGAAATGTATGAAACAAGAGAAGGGTGTGAATTCAGATATAACAGCTGATAGAATTAAACTATTAAAACTTTCGTGAGACATTTCACTATATCACTTATAAAACGGCTTTATAAGTGATACAGCTGATAGAATTGTATGGCGTACATACTGTGACGTCACTACGCAGGGAAAAGTCAGATGACGATGAATAGTTTGAATGTTGAACATTTAGTGTTAACAATATAACATCTGAAAGCATTCATTTTCAATAGTTAAATATTGCATTTTAAATTTATAATACCTTAGTGACATTCGACAGAGACATATTGCCCCGTTTTGGACGCGGTCCAAACAGTGTCCACGGACTTGAAGTTCTTTAGGAAATACGGTCATATTTTCATGACGCGACTCGTTCGTTACATCTCTATAAATCGTTATCATACTGTAGTGGGTGGCTTTCGACTTACTTTTCAAATCTTTATTGATTTATATTCGGAACAAAACTTTTTACCTGCATTTTTTAGTTGACAAATCAGCTTGTGCCCAATGCTGGTCATAAACGTTCTCCGATGCACAACTGGTGCACTACTCCTCCATCAACATCTGTCAGCCATATCTGAACTCATACACTTCTTACGCATATCCTCTTTCACCTTCTCCAGTACCGTCCTCAGCACGCGGTGCTCCGGAGATATAAGTGTTTTTTAAGTAAATAAAATTTAACATGAAATACTCGTTGTAATTTCGAAAAGTTGTTATAATTTAAAACCACTGCATAAGTCCGTGTTTCTGTTGTAATTAAATTGTAGGTGTCGCGGCGGGACAGCGCAGCCGATTAGTCCCCCTCCCCGCCTTGCCTGCCCCGCTCTCGCCCTCGACGTTATCTAAAGTAATAATATGTTACAAATGTTATACATTATCTATTCAACTTGTTTAAAAAATCTAAGTAGCATTTGATCGTTTACCGCCCTCTAGTGTCAAATTTAACAAGTCTCATTTAAGTACGTACCAACATTATGATGTTTTGTTACATCTTCAATTGTTTTTCCCCGTGTTTTGTTCTAGTACAGTGACATGCAATAAACATACAAAACACCTCTCCATGTTTATTACTTTTAAAAAGATTCCCGAAGTAATTCCGTCCATTTCATACAACATCCGTCCCACGTCCATTCATTGAGTGTTCCGTTATTTTTTTGTTCTTAACAACACAATTGCATCCGATAATTGCTACGCCGCCGTAAAATATTAAATTCAGTCTAACTAAATTATTTCCATTCATATTTCAGACGAGTAAAACCTATTGTTGACTTTTAAAATGATTAAAACCGTTGATGAAATCTAATTAATATACCTTTTATATTGAAAATTGAAATGAAATTCATATTATAATGACATGTTTTGTTTACTCTTTTAAAATTAACTTGAAAGGGGATGGAGGGTACAATTATGCGAGAAATGGGCTATTGTTTTATCTAGGTCACACACGTCTACACGCGGCCGAGCAGCTTTTATTTAAAACTTTCTAAAGTTTATTTATATAACGTAGATATACCATTTCTTATCTTTTAACTAATTCATGGTCGGCCGGTAGCGAGTTATACTATCTTGTATTGATAATGAGTTCGACGTATATCAGGCTTAAGGTGCGGTTTCACGGGACGCGGCAGACGGCAACAGCAGACCGCGTTACTTTACAGTATGCCTTTGCATTTGATACCGATTTCGATATGTGAATACAATTAATGCGTACAATTGAATATTAAACAATTGCCGTCTACCATTTTTCGCAAACGCACCTTTAATACTTCAAAATTACATACCATTTAAATTATTACGTATATTATCAATTTTAGTCTTGTAAATAATTAAATATCACAAAGTGAGTTGAAGAACGTAGATAAACAAAACACTCAACTCTAAAATGATACTTGGAAATCTGAACTTTATTATTTCTAACATAACATCATAATATCTTTGTATTATATCATCGTTAGCAAACAAAAACCTCTCAGTTGTTTCTAAACTGAACATAGATTAATGAGTGCAAAGACTAACTTGTAAGTGTCAGAGCTACAAACGTTTGTGCGGAATTACATTGCTTGAGTACCACCAGTTGTTCAGACTGTTAGATTTAAAATAAAAATCTTACTTGGATTCACATGTTTTAATATAGTTTCCTACATTGGATAAACTTACCTCTACACGAGGGTATAAGCTGTTGTATTTGTGCCGATTTCATTACCGCCATTTTGGCGCTGACGACACCCGTTATTTGGTGGGGTAAATTCGAACTAATATGGATATAGAAATATCTGACGTGTTATTAATAGGCGTTTTTAAATCGGTAAGTAACAAATACTGTCAATTCCTAGCAGTGATTAGTGGGGACAGTGCTATCCGAACTTTATAGATCACAATTTTAGCAGTGGGAGAGGAAAGTATACGAGGCCCTTACGAGGACATTCCCGAATTTCTTTTCTCGCAGTGGCCTTTGAGGACATGCCTCGCATTTAATCACGAACAATCATAAATAATGTTTTAATAGCAAAATGGTTTATTTGTTATTATTTTTAGTATTCCAACCGCGACATAAAGGTACATAGTACATACAATACGTTACAAACTAAATGAGATGTTTCATTGTCAGTGACGTTAATCTGCGTGTTCAGTGTTCGCTTGATGATAAGTTGCCGAACCATAGCAGCGATGTGTCCTGTATATACACTTATAATTTTATTTAATTAGGTCGTTAAGTTCTAAAATACCAGTCACATTTTCCTATTTCAAGCCAGCAACGTAGTCATGCTTCCTCCGGTATTGCCGATGTCTGGGCGTCGATGACCACCTCGTGATCAAGCCTCTCGTTCGTTCCAGTTCTCTTATAAAAAAACGAAGTTTTCGCTTTTCTATTAATACAACATTTTAAAATGTTTTATTAGCTTTTTATTCTTTATCAAGAAATAAAGGATGAACACAGTAGCAAATAGAAAGGTTCGTTTCGAATGAGTCGGTCCGTGAAAACACATAAATCGAAGAACTCCGCAAAACAGGATACGGTCGTTTCTAGCCTAGCCGTTACAAACGCTCCCTCGGGAATCGGATCGCACACGAAAGGGGAAAATTATGTTTTCTTTGTCATATAAATCTAAAATTTTTGTTGACACTGTAACTCTAATTACAGCTCTTATGGAAGCACGATAGTTTATTCTAAGTGAGAAGCGAGATCAGTTATCTTTTTTATTTTAATGGTTTTCATAAAAATATTATCAGATTTTTGTTAATTTACTAACACTTCTTTTACCACTCCATCTAAGCGCTATGATCTCTAGGCTTAGATATGGTCCACGACAACAGTCGAATGGCGTTATTCGAACTCACGACCACGTGTTGGGCAATCCGTACCCATTAGGCTATTAACGTTTTCTTCGACGGGATATGTTAATAAAAACAGAATCTATAAAACAAATGACAACCGATACAAGCACAGACAGACAATGAAACAAATGACAATCGATAAAAACTGTTTTACGTCTACATCATATAAACATTTTATTGTAACAAAATACCATCGTTTTATATTTTATAGACTATAAAACATTTATAGACACATAAAATATAATGTATCCGATTTAGATTTATATTGCATATAACAATAGTTCAAATTTTTATAAGGAAGTTTACCATACTCGGAGTCCGTCCGTCTAATCTACAAAATTCAAAGCTAAAACAGAGTTACAAAGGTAAGGATGGATTGCGAAAAACTTTGTTTTTTAATTGTCCAGACCATATAGTAATTTTAATTCAAATATAGTATAAAAAAATCTTGAAGTTAGGATGCTAACAAGTATTTTAATTTCTAACAATGACCATAATCGCATTGTAACGTCAGTAAACATATCAAGGAATACTCGCCGCGTGCCGCAAACGAACAATAGAAGGAAGCCAAGAAAATTGCTTCCTGTGATATTATGTCCGACACGCGAGGAGATTTCGGTATCGCATCATCATCCTTCGATTATAGAAAAATGGACTAAGCGGCATTATTAATACGTGAAACAACGGGAAAGGATGAACACGACGTAGTTAAATTTTATGCTGAGAAGTGCTTGATGCTTCAATCAGAAAAAAGAAGTTTCTATATTGTCAAATATCCAAAATGAGAGATTGTTCATACTTATCAAATGTTCAATAAATTCATAGAAAACAATAGTCTCGTCTTTTCGTGACATAGGTTATGTATATGATACCTATAAAACCTATTTACAGTGACCATTTTTGACCTCATAGCATCTCAGCCTACAATTTGCTCGGAGCGACAAAAGCTTTTAAGTGGGCCCCAAGTCAACTTTTAGTTTTCCTTTGATATATTCTCCAAGGTTAGCGTTATCCAATAATGTCAGTAATGGTCTGGGCAAGATAAATTTCGTTTATGAACCCCTTTTAAGGATGCTCGTCGATACTACAGCGGTGTCCTAAATGTGAAATATTACTTCATATTTTCATAGCTTCCAGCTATCGAAGACTTAGGCAATATTTTTAATAAATATCTTGTGTAAGGCCTATAGAGATTTAAACCTTAATACATTAGGCGTGATCTATATCTTTTTCTTACACAGTGTCTGGAACATTATGTATACAAAACCACGTCTTAAACACTTTCGAACAAAAAAACACGGTCATTTAGGGGCTGACGCTGAGGGTGTTAAAGAGGTCCTTATTCTAGTAAAAGAAAACATGAAACGATTAATAGTTTCTTCTATTATTTAAAAAGTAAAATACAATACATTAAAACATGTATAAATATTTTCGTATACATTGCATATTGTTCCTTCGACACGCTCCGTGGCTGTCCCGACACGCAACCTCCTCTATATGACCAGAGATCACGCTAAGCGCTATTTATAAGAGTTAATTATTTGAAAAACTAACTAAGTTATTAACAAAAAACAAGGAAAATTCCTGCTTCATATAAAATAACATTATTAATAAGGTTAAATCTATCTGTAGTATTTATAATAAAATGAACTGTTCGTATGTAATACCAAAAATATATGTATATTTCATGAACATGATAATATTAATACGATTTTTTAAATTTTTGTCTCCCTGTCCGTTTCCACGTTTGTTTAAGGCAGTCATCGTGACGACAGATCGGATTTCGACTAGACTTTGACTGGAAGATTGGTCGTGTGATAATTCTACGCTGAGGAAGTCGCGGACAACGGCTCGTTTACAATACAATTGTCTAAATTAGGTTTATAAGAATTGTTGAATTTATATGCTTATGTGCGCATTTTAGTTTTACCTTATACATTTAGAGATGTGATAAAAAAGAGTAAAGCGAATAAAAAAGATTAAACGGGCAACGGAAACTTTTCTCCGCGTCAACAATTCGATGGAATAAACTTTGTCCGATGGCGTTCAGTGGAATTTCAAAAAATTCAAAAAATACATGTCCAAACATGTCCAAACGTTTTTCCATTAAAACTTTTACAAATTAACAACTTTTTCGTTTAGCGAAATGCTTTCGTTGAATGGAAACAAAAGACGAATTTAGAACACAATTTAATAAATGTAAAAAGTATGATTGTGCACATTTTGAATTTCGAACTAATAAAAAAACTATGTTCATTTGATTATGCTAATAAATTTCATAATTAATAAGATTCATATTACATACTAAATGACTAAAATCTTATAGATTCTCACCGTAGCGACCCCTGCTGGTCGAAAGTATAAAAACTTCAGGCCATGGCGTCGCCTTTTTGACCTCCACAACGACGTCGGTCTCCCGAGCGTTGACACCTGCCTTTCATCTTTTCAACTATTTTAATCAACATTGGATTAAACTAACTTTTTATGAACACACGACGTGCGCTTGTAAACATTTGATGAATGTGTCTTTGCATTGATAAAAGTATTGAACAAAATATGACGATTTAATGCCGTCAATTGTTTATTTGAAGTGGTTTATTGCAATGAAAATTTTCATGTTAGGATATATTTTTTTATTTTTCTTACTTACCATCAAAGTATCCTTATAAGTAATACTTTGATGGTAAGTAAGAAAAATAAAAAAAGTGCTGACACGTATTTCTAACTCCATCTCTTATCAATAGACAAGCAAATTTTAATTTCTCTTTGTTAAAAAGACCGAAGTCTCGCTGTATAAAATATTCGTAGGTACGTATTTCATTTGAATAGAGTAATCTGTAGACTTGGCGAAATCAGATGCGGGACTCAATGAAGTCAGTGAATCCGCTCCAGGATAGCGCAAATAAAAGGGACGCTCCGTATTCCGTGTTTTCGTCAATCCTCTGAGGATTTCACGAAATTACGCTCTCACCGAACCCCGCGCCGCGGGACGCGGCTGCGCGGGAAATGGGGAAATTTTATATTTCTTTTATACGATGTTTGTAGCTTCATAGGAAATTGTCACAGGCGTTTTATCTTTCAGTCTTATTTATCTTAATAGTAGCTGTCAACCGTGCCTCCGGCCACGCAGGGTTAAAAAAAACACATGTTGGTAGGCTGTGTGTTCCTCCAGACTATGTTTTACATATACGTCAAATTTCATCCAGATTAATTCAGCGGTCTTGGAGATACATGATAACAAACATCCATCCATAAAAACTTTCGTATTTACAACACCAGTAGATGCTAAGATTAATAAAATATTCTACGACACAAATCTTTCTTTAATTGTTAAATAATATTCATGTATTAATTAATTTGACATTAGTACGGAAAGTTACAGATAAATAACAAAAATATTATATGTTTAATACGTGATAACACATGTCCTAACTTTTCCCTACTTTCACGTTTTCAGTTACAGTTTTCAGTTTTCTTTGATAATGGTGCTACGAAAAGCTACGTGCGTAGCTGCGTAGCTCCTGATAAAGTGGAAATATAAGTATAAAAGACTTGAACTGTTACTTTGTTGATTTGTTGTGTGTTCTTTTATTGTTATACAACTGAGGTGCTTTATAGTAAAAGCTTAACAAGCTTGGAATAAAAATACATAAATAAAAATTGTGAAAAAAAATTGTAGAGGACAAACTTGAACGGACGAGTTAGGATTGCAAATTAGCTTGATTAGACATTATTGTGGTGTAACGAAGCGGTTTCAGTAATTAATTGAGCAAGTTCTTAAACGACTGGAGGCCCTCGTCAAATATGAAATTACAGCTCTTGTATTCAACTTTATTATTGACGCTTTGTTTAGGTTTCATTGTTATGTTAACAATTGCGTTTTCTATGTTTATACAATTAGCGTTGAATGAAGAACAAATTATTAATCTTAACGCTTTTGATAATTAAATCAGACATTGTTCCGATAACATATAATAGATGGCAGCACGAACAATTTAAATCATGCTATTGACATTTACAAATACGTCAATGTACAAAAATACACTCAATGCCTTTACTACAGTGAACAACGTTGTTTAACATTGTAAATACTATTTATTCGCTTAACTTCATATCACTTTTTTGGTTATTTAAAAAGATAGTGTATTCGAAGAATTCTAAGGAAGGTAAAATCATCGTTTATTTACCAGACTATCTACCCCACTTACGTTGAAACAAATTAATTAAAATACAGGTAACAAGGCCCCATTCCGTGAGTCATTGTCTGTCCAACATAACCAATAAATTGTTGGATACCGGCAGCATAACAATAGACATTCCGGACACCCGAGGTCGCAGGGAATGCTCAACCGTCTTTTATTAAACCTAAATATTTTTGTAAAAGAAGTTACAAGAAGATTTGCATCGAACTGTACTTGATATTGTGTCATTTGTTTCATGTACTTTACTAGCTGTCGCCCGTGACTTCGTCAGTGTACATAAAAATTGAATTTTTACCATTTGCTTGAAACGTCATCGATATCTCTTTCAATTTTTATTCACATCCATTTGTCCATTCTGGAGTTACGTCATACCAATTATCCATACAAAGATTCTAATTTATAATATTAGTATTATAACATTGTTATTACATTTCATTATAAACTTAAGACTAAGGGGATTCGATTAATTTCTCTTTCACCATAAAATCTTTATTAACGTAAACAGAATGTTTATTATCTACAACACTAACGATCTTGTAACTCATTGTAACATTGTAACTCACACGCTACAAGGAAAAGTACAAAGTTGTCCTAACTTTGTGTCAGGTTGTGTCGCGGGGATAGCAAACAGTTACAAATTCGCATCTCTGCGGGCCCCAGGTTATTACGAAATAAAAAAAATATTCCACAAACGAATCGCCTAATGGCCCTTTTATTTCTCGGCTTTATTCTTTTAAGCCTCATTTGTATATTTCTTTTGTGTTGGCTATTCTGAATTTAAGAATTATTTTCTTCAAAATTTTCGTACAAAAAGGAATAATATTTTATTATGCCCCAACTTTTAGATAAGGAGATTAAGTTTTCTTCTTTAGAAAAACTTAAGACTTTGACTTTTTTTTGTTCAAATGTTAAAAACATGCCATGTTACTAACTCCCGAGCACCACTTTCCCCTTTTAACAGACAATATCGCGCATAATTCCGGTTAATAAAGTTCATCGTAACCAAAAACCCAACGGAAAAGAAATAATATCAATAAAGCCTAGAAGTGATGGGTAGGTTGCATGAAAGATGTCATGTTCAAGAAGGGAGTGAGGACTGAGACGACGAAAGATCGGCCTTGAGGACAGAAACCTTGTTCCAACCCTAGGTGAGCGGGTTAAGGACAGACAGATGATTAAGCTCAGCATATATATTCAGCAAATATCACGTAAAATTTACGATTTCTTATATTATCACGTCGTTGCATGATATCGTAAGTTAGCTCATGTCGTGATAGGCGCACACACGGCTCGAAACGATGACGGAGCTCTGGGAGGATGGCCTTGCGGTCGTCGAATATAACGCCCAAACAATAGAGGCCATTCGCT
>JAODUI010000017.1:4031603-4070666 GCA_027563995.1 Papilio gigon | reverse complement strand
AAGTTAGCTCATGTCGTGATAGGCGTACACACGGCCCATAAACTTCAACCCTAGTCGTTCCCCAAACGTGGCGTGAGATAGGGTTGTCCCTTATTATATTAATACATAATTTATATCCGCAATACAGAACGGTAAAAAATTTCGTACCATTCATTATCAAACTGCCCTTTTCCCTAAGTAGTCGGTACAACATGAAGTATTTCCTGTGCCATACATCTTCCATACATCTTTTTCAGTTCATATCTAAACTCACTCACTTTTAAGCATATATTATCTTTCACACAATATACCGCACCTTCTTCAATCTTTCTGTACCTTTAAAACCACCCCCATTCAGTCTCATAATTTCAATAGATATTTCATAACATCGTCTTCTTTGCATTTACAAAAAAAGATCGTGCACGAGAAGACATAATAAAAAAAAACAAATATTATAAGAATGTCAATATCGTAAGATAGTGCCGGAAATTATTGAAAAAAAAAACACAATGCAAATGTGCAACGGAAAAAAGAGTGTCGATCGTCAGTCTGCAGATTTCGAAAAAGAAAACAAAACACGGGGCAATACTTTATGCCACAGTTAGGGGTTAGAATATTCTTAGTGTACACAAGTCGGTAGCGCGCCTTCCCTTACAGTTGATGTAACGAGCCGACGTCGGAGGAAAAGTTTTCCGTTAAATCGCGCCGCCTGCGCCAAACTCGCTTATATACAAGATAACATCGACGAGGCTTTTCTTGCTGTAACTTAGTTAGATGTCACATGTACTCATATGTTAAGTTTTGTTAACGGTATTGAGTTAACGTATAACGCAATTTACTTATCTTTTATTTACAAATATTTTATATGACACAAATAAAAGATTTACAAACACAGTTGACAATTAGCAAACGACGTGGAAAGCGAAGGACCATATATGGAAGGCATTGGGAAAGACGGATGTCCAGTGATCAGGCAAGGGCTGATGATGACATGATTATAAGGAACTATTTTTGACTCATAAATACGTCGAAGGAATAATCTCTATTTAAAATCACCTGTTTTCACACAGGTTTTAGGATAAAATTGTTTAAAATACACTAAGCACTTAAAATTTGGTTACCATTTACATTTAGAGCGTGTGGTTGTCGCGGGAACAGCGTTTAATTATAACTATATGTTGTGCGGCATTACTATACGGGAATAGGAAGGTGTGGTGCGAGTGTAAGCGGTTTAACAAATCACAATTACTTGCTCCAATTCCAATTGTTAGAGTAAATATTAAGTAATATTATGTTAGAGTTAATATTATATTAATCTGCGAGTACTCCAGCGCGTTGGCATGTGCCGCGAATTATTGCAGACCGTCAAAAAGAGAAAGGTGGCCTACCTAGGACATGTACTACGCCACGAGGAATACAATCTCCTCCAATTAGTTCTGATAGGCAAAAAGGCGCGCTGAGCGAAGAAAAAAATCGTGGTTGCGAAATATCATAGAGTGGTCAAATATTGCCGGCGTGGAAAGTCTATTTCGCTTGGCACAGAATCGGGAAAAGTTCGCTGAGCTGACGGCCAACCTCCATTAGTGGGGATGCACCAGGAGAGAGAGAGAGAGAGAGAGAAAGAGTAAATATTGAGACATTGTAATATTGTTCAAGTATTCTATAAAATGAGAAATAATTACAATAACTAATTTGCATTCAAACGCAACCTACATTCTTGGTTTCGATTGAAAGCCTACATTAGGGACAATGGCACGGTAAGTCTCTTGTATGGCCTTTTGGTCTCATGAAATTTTAAGGTACATTGTAATTTGTCTACTGTTTATTGTATTGTATTTACATTGGAATTCTGTATATTTTATGAAACCTGCCATCCTTCCAACTTTATGTATAATTATTGAAATTGTGTATAAAGGTAAACTTTTCATCTGTATCATTAAATCGCTCTCGCTTACAACTTGTAACCAACATTACCATATTACCATGAAAGCCTTCTATTTGTGTGATCTTTAATTAAGCACAGTTAGTGACGTCGTTAGAGGCAGGTTGTCTTTAAAGCCTTCAATTGTTTTAATTAGTCTAAAAGGTTCTATCATTAACATGAACTATTTATCTTCATAAATAAGGCTTTGTCCTCTCACACGCTTACTGCACTTTACTTGATACTTAAACTATTAATTAAGAAGCTGCGATGACCTTCATGTTAATTAGAACTTCACTTCAGCATAAAATTACCTAGAACTGAACCTTAGTCTCATCGATTCTCTAAACGTAAAAAAAAATAAGTAAACGATCTTTCAGTACTTTCTGTACATAAAAGGACCTCCACTTATAGATATATTTAATACGGAAAACTGAAACTTAAAATGTCGTGCCCAGCAAAATGCCATATTCATCACCGTGCCGAATTACATTAAAATCCGTTGTACCGTGTTGAAGTGACCTGCTAACAAACATCTATGTATCTAAGCATTCGCATTCATAACATGTGTCCGTTGCCGCGGCTTTTTTAGAGTTCGTTTGTTAAACTACAAAGCTATTCAGTTAAACTGTTAAACTGCCAAAAACAAAAGAGGCTGTATTGATAAAATATCGCTTGTGTTACGACGGAATATTTCCGTCATAATAAAAAGCAAACAAAAGCTTAACAAACGTTGGCCGCTTCAACTTTAACAAGATCATTGTTGTTACATCCGATCTAATTATATCCACTTGTTTACGTTCAACGTAAACCGTTCACGTTTATTACCGCACAATAACCGTATCAGTGTGTGAACAACGGTTACGGCGCCTGAGTTACGATACTGCCCCGGCTACTGCTTTTATATCGAACAGTTTTATAGAAAAATATATATTCTTATAAACCTGCACTTACAGATAATTTACATGATGACAAAGATGTGATATTTGGTTCATATTATAATACTCTTGACAGTCACATTTAGTCCAAAAAAATTTAGGTTTCGTATATACGCGATGATCATATCAAAGAAAAGCCTTCAACTAATACTATATCGTGGTATGGACACATGCGGAGAGATGATGAGCACGTAAACAAGGTGATGAGATTGAATTTAAATGGTTATAAAGATAGAAGAAAACCGAAGAAGGTGTAGATGGATTGTGTAGAATAGGATATGCGTAAGAGGTGTGAGTTCAGATATGACGGATATATGTATGGAAGAGTAGGACATGCTGTGCTAACTCGCCGTAGGGACAAGGGCAGGTGATGACGATGACTAATACTGTATAGAGACTTATAAAAGAGAAGATCAAGATAAATCTTCATTCTTAAAAAATTGTAAAAAAAATGTGATACTTTTGTAACTGTAACTGTATACCAACCAGTCGCGCAGCGATCCCAAGTGGGTCTTGGCCTCCGACACTAAATATCTTCATTATCAAATACAATACCGAAATACTCGTTATCGCTACAATGAATATGTATGAATAAAATATGGGTCGATCATCTCTGTCCGTATAGTTAACAACATTAAAACATGTTATCAAATTTAAATGATTTAATAGTGTATCAACATTCACGACACTCGATAAACCTGGTATACTTCGACGACGTTACGGATAGATGAAAAACTGCGAGGCAGTTGGTAGCGGGCGGCGGGGTCTTTATTTATTACGCCATTCCACATTATAGCGCCGCAGCGTTGAGTTACTGCCGCCGGAGATATTGAATACATTACAAAAATTGCTTTGAGATTTGAAGTTAACTTTAGAACATAATTTCGATTTTTTACAACATAAATCTACCTTCTTCGCTCGAGGACAACGAGTACGAGTCAGTAATATAATTATGGTCTCACATACATATTGATCTACGACTTGAGCCTTCCTTTACCTCCATCTATGACTTCTCAGGCTGGCTATACTGTGCGCCGTGTGATCGGGCTTTAAGACTAAATTTTTGTATTTGCGAGTGACGTGAGTTCCCGCTATTAAGAGATAACAAGGTTCGCCATTAACAGATACGTCACGGAGGTCATCATTGTACAATCCATCCAAATTAATCCTATTTCGAAATATTTCATAAATAGTTTCAGTTAAGCTGTTATAATGTAAATTAGAACGAGAGACTCGTTTAAACCATAAATTAAGATAGTCGTTGTACAAAATTGGGCTTATACTGAGGATAAATCAATTCCGTCGTTTAGTGGCGTTAATTTTGCTCAAAGTTTAATTAACATTGGTACGGGGCTTACGAAATATTTGGAAGTTTTGTTTGCTTTTGACTTTGTTAAATATGAGATTTTGTAATTTCTTACTCGATATTGAGGTGAATTTGTTGATGTTGAGTTTATTCTACTTTGAATTTATTATGTTGATTTTAAGCCAGAAAAAAATAAAACATCAACGTTATTACAGTTTATCCTACAAAAGTATGGATATGTAAAAAGGATATGCCGCTGTTAGAGATGTATAGAGTACACACTGTGACGTCAGCACGTAGGGAAAAGGGCAGATTGATAATGTTAATTTAGCGAGTCCATAAAGAAATTAATTTTGTCTGCTTTTAAAACGAAACTCACAGAGTACGGACATCTGTAACAATTATACATACCGGTATGTTCTGTAAAAAAGATATCAGCGAAGAGAGATCTGAAAAGTTCCCCTTGCCTAGTTCATGAAAGAGGTCTGTCGGTATTCAAAAGATTTTCTTTATAATAGAGAAAAGATAGAAATATGAAACATTTTTAAATAAAATGGAGACAAGAAGAAATATCAGAAAAGTACTTCTAAAGTATTTTTACATTTCTTAATTACAGTTTTTAAATTCACTTGATGTCTTAAAAGTGCACTGACAACATTTTTTTTTACTTTTAAACCATGAGATTAGTTGTTGAACGTAAATGAGATATTAATAGACAGAATCTACTTTTTACAATCTCGTAAACTAAATCTAGGCACTGTAAATACTAGCCTGTGTTAAGAAAATACAAAATATGTTAAATGCTTTTGTAAAACGACGGGACGTGATTTTAGAATAAAGGTTAATCTTGAATAAACAACAATGAAATACTTTTGTTATTCAAAGAAGGGCTGACCCTTGGCTCGGGGTGCTTAGACAAATGCGAAGAAAATGCTTTGCAAAGATTTTTTTTTGTTTAAATTGGATACTTGTGGTGAAATTTATATTTTCACTCTGTCCATCTTCGCCTTCGTTTTTACTATGGAGGGTCGGCACACTGTAAACTTTTCCATACATCTCTGTCTGCCGTCGTATCTGAACTCACACCCTTGATATCCTCTATCGCACAATTCATCCACACCTTCAGTCCTCCTCTACCTTTATTGCCATCTACATTCAATCCCATCACCTGCCTGTTTATGTGTTTATCATCTCTTCGCATACCATTTCCTTACCACGACAACCTTTTGCTTCTCGTTGCTTAATTTTGAATTTAAATTCTGAACGTTTTTTACATTTTCAAGGAACGTTCAATCAAGTTCGACATATGATTGTAGCAATTAGTATCCTACATGCAGCTGCAGAGTCGCCACGGGCTCGGCTGCACCTGACGCCGCCATCGATCTGAATTATTTATATCGACCTTCTAGAAGACAACGCTCGAAGGCACTACGTCCTTGTCACGATATACTCAATACGAACCACCAACCACCAAATGAATATTATTCTGTACTGCATTTACTGAATTAAAGATATTTCTAACGAGAAGAAGAAACTCAGAGCTTGGTACCAGCGTTCCATAAGCGGTGGGAGATCGGGATATACTTTCAAAAGGAATGGGGACTAGAAATTCCCTAATGACATTTTTATAATAACGTAAAAGGCTGGTTTTAGGAACACACTAGGCGTTAAAAGAGCAATTAAATACTTCGACGATTTGAGTACAAAACCAATTTCCCACTGTCAAATAGAATTTTAATTGAAAATTCCCGATATACTAAAAGGTATAAAATAACAAATTGAAGTAAAGCATCGCTGTACAGAGTATTTGCTCTCGTAATTACGTCAATTACGTTGAAATTATTGTAGCGCCACGCTTGCATTTAATGTCTGACACAAATTACATTTGGGGAGCACAGCACAAACGTGCCGCCAGTTTAACAAAAGCCAGCCAATTTCATATCTACGTCAGTTAATGCGGCCCGATGATAACACAATGCACCTCGTTGTCATTTCTGACACATGTTTTGACAATGCTCTTCGAATTGGTGATTTTATTGGTATTGAGACGTGAGAATTTCACAGTAAATCTACGGTTTTATTTACCTTTTGAATTAACTCGATTATTAAATTTGGCTTCGGGTAGTAATGACTTTATTTACGAAGACTGGCGTGCAATGTTTGTTATTGTGTTGCATGGAAACTTTATTATAATTGTAACATATTTAACTGAAGAATTAAACTATGAAAATTAAACTCCAAATCTCTTCTCCTTTAATGCTCTGTCTAAAATTGTTCCCTACAAAGAGAAAAAGAAACTTTGCATTTGAAAAGAATAAATTTAAGTAGTTGATAAATGAACTTCTTTTGTCGCAGGTACCGAAGCAAGAGCTGCAATGAAAACTTCGACACAATGAAATCCACTGACGATGTACAATGAAATATCAGCAAAGAACCAAGTAACGGGCGGAGTCAAAAAGAAAAACATGGAAGAACTGAACCTGCGATCAAAACAAGAGTTAAATAGTTTGATGCATTAGTGTGCTAATTAAAATGAAATTTGGATTTTTTTCGAATTCAGACGAGCAGAAGTGTGCGAACATGGAGGAGATAAGACCGAAGTGAAACAAGTAAGATAAAGGTAATTTTGTTGTTTTATAAGTGAATATCTGGATAAAGCAGAGATAGCTTGAAGTTTACACGATCTTGTTATTCACTCAATGTAAAGTATTTATTGAAAAACTATGATTTTTTTAAGAACAAATCCAAGAATCGAATGATGAATTAACAAATACTGTCCCTTACATATTTGCTCTGCTGTCTGTAACTCGAACTGTCGTCCACTGACATTTAGGCTTGCTGGCATTGACATTTATGATGAACGGAGGCTTATTAGGTATGCAATAAAGATTGATAGACACTTAATGATGTTTGGCGTAGCATTAAAACGTTATTGCGGCAATTTGCAAAAGTTGTTGTCGGATGAAGACGAATGTAAATTAGAACTACAAAATATGAAATAAACAATATTATGTTGCGTAGAAAAATTGAACTTCACTTCAGCAAGTGTAATATAACTTGACTGAGATGTCTGGCTGACTGATTTATTAGGTTTTAAATTTAACCAAATGAAATATACTCAAAAATTCATGCCACATCAATTCAGTTTCATGTTCATTTATTATTAGCCAAGAAACATGAAAAATTAACACTTACTTTTACAATATTTTTATGTTTGTACGTTTTTCTGTACTCTAAAGCTATTAAACATCTATATCGTTTAAAATTCTTCACTTGTTTGGTTGCGCTCAGACCGCCCCTTATGGATCAAGTAAACGTGTCCCGCAACGAGTCAGGCAACGGGACGGCCGGCGGCGCGGCCGGCGGCGACGGGGGCGGGGATGAGTGGCCGCAGGTGGTCATGTTCAAGCTGCGCACGGCGGTGCTGCTGCTCATTGTCATCGCGGCCGTCCTCGGCAACTTGCTTGTCATCGTCAGCGTCATGAGACAGAGGTCTGTCTTTGACTTACCTATTCGCCATTTTAGTCTCTTAGATTTTGTAAATTCTATTTCCTTTCCATAGAGACAATGTTTTACTAAGATGTGACATTCCTTCGCAGGAAACTCCGCGTAATCACCAACTACTTCGTGGTGTCCCTGGCGCTCGCGGACATCCTCGTCGCCATGGTCGTGATGCCCTTCAACTTCAGCGTGCAGTTCTACAACGAGTGGATATTCGGACCCGTCATCTGCGATCTCTGGAACTCCTCAGATGTCTATTTCACCTCGACTTCCATATTACACCTGTGCTGCATATCAGTTGACAGATATTATGCTATTGTCAAACCTTTAAAATATCCAATAAAGATGACAAAAAAGGTTTGTTATGATTTGGAACACTTCTTTGAGTTTTTTTAATGCTTTTATGATTTGATGTTATATTAATGCAATTATTTTCTTTTCAGATGGCGTTTGTCATGTTAGCAGCGACTTGGTTAAGTCCAATAACGATATCGTACGCGCCAATTTTCATGGGCTGGTACACAACGAAGGAACATATCCTGACCCGAGAGCTCAACGAATGCGATTTCAAAGTGAACAAACCGTACGCAGTGATATCCAGTTCGATCTCTTTCTGGATACCTTGTACTATCATGATATTCACATATCTGGCGATATTTAAAGAGGCTAACAGACAAGAGAAAGCATTACACGCTAGAGCTGGCAACGCAATGCTGATGCATCGACATTCCCGAGAAGTTGGAGATAAGAACGGTGCTCTCCACATTAACGCCAACACACCCACCAAAGATAGAAACATTTTAAAGATGAAGAGGGAGCATAAAGCGGCTAGAACTTTGGGCATCATTATGGGCGCCTTCATTCTCTGTTGGTTGCCGTTCTTTCTTTTCTACGTGTCGACATCTCTGTGTGACACTTGTGAATATCCCGAAGTGGTGACTGTGATCATGTTCTGGACTGGTTACTTCAATTCCGCGTTAAATCCGATCATCTACGCCTACTTCAATAGAGACTTTCGTAACGCGTTCAAGAACACATTGGCTTGTGCGTTTTGTAGTTTTTGTAAGCGCAGTGCATCGGATCTGGACGCGATGGAAAGACTGGAGAGGCGAGGGTCCGCGCAGCTGAGAGTTCCTATCCCCTCGAGACGAACGTCAGATTTAGCGTCGCTCTGAGTGTCACCTGATCGCGACTTGGTGTCGACAGTTTGACCGGCCTAGTTGTTTTCAGCGAATGTCAAAGTTACGTTGTACTTATACCCAAAGATGTGACTGAGTTTGTTGTCGTTTCCTTTTGTTTAGTGACAAATAATTATTTAGGTTAACAAAACAAAATTCCAATTAAGAAAAGATTAGTGAAGATTATAAATTTATTTATTTTGATTTATTTTAAATCTTAGTTGTAACAAATTGGGATCGTACATCTCGTCGCGATATAGCAATTAATATTGTATTTGAAGACATGAAGACAGTAGAAAATAATTCTTTGTATATAGAATTCGCCATTTCTTATATGTAAGAATCGATGTAAATGTAATATCAATCAGTATTATGTAAAAGTATTCAGTCGCGTAGAGCAGCTTGTCGACTCATTAGAGGAATTTTAAACGTACAACACTTCATAACTATTACTAACTTTTGTAAATAATACTTCTAAGAGGGACGTAGAGGCGCGCGGGTCATATTACATAGGCCTAATAACTAAGATTCATTTACCTTTAAAATATGATATTAAATCGATTGTATTATATAGTCTACAGCGTATAGCGGTGAAACAAATCATTGTATGCTAACATAGTAACAAATGTCTTGTAAATAGTCTGATTAGATTCTATTCTAGACAGATTTCTTCTTACCTATGGTTTTCAAAATTCCATTCTACGATGAAGATTAGGCTTCGAAACTTGGTTGTAGTAACTATTATTTTCAGTAATTCATATCAGTATTCTGGTAGAAATTTTTTTCTAGTACAGATAGGGTCCTTCGCGTTGGCCCTCTTACAGAAAAATTACCTTGTTCTTTGTAACGAGACATAGCCCGCCTCTTCTTACAAATAACCAAAGATTTAGCAGCGAGTTGCGCTAACGATGGGATAACAGTAAAAAACAATTAACCGTGACCATTGATTGACTTTGTTCATACTGACACAATTAAAAGCTGCGTCCTCTTGGTTTTTGCCTCCGCGACATCATGGCGATGTGTGCATGATGCATTCGTAACGTTGAAGCGACTGCAGCGTTTAAACTGGAACACCGGGGAGGGCCCTGATTGTACATTGTATTCCCTAAGCTGTACATGTTTTCATAAAACATAATAGTATTGAAGTAAACATAGATTTAGTATGATACTAGATTCTAGTGAGGATGTGTATCGTGAAGTCATCAAGAAATAAATTTTAGCAAATAAAACCAAAAAACTGTGCAATATTTTACGAAACCAAATATTTTATTTATTTGTCAAATGTAGGATGAATCTGTTATGTTGTAATATATGCCATTGTTTAGATATTTACTAATAGTTTCAAATAAAAAAAACATTGTGATATCATTTTTGTGATTACTTTTTTGTTCGCGAATTATTTTAAAGAAATCTAAAAGATTTTGCACAAGTTTACTGTAATGTTAAAAAATCGAGTTAACTTGAATATATTTGTAAATACAAACGAACTATCATATTTATTACTAAAATGTATATTATTAAGTAGAATTAATTTATATTTAAGCGACACTTTAACGGCTGAATGTAAATTCGTTATTTCAAACTTATCAAAAGCACCTGGTGGCCATAAGTGAAACTAAATTATGATAGCTCACTAACGCCCTCTATTACTATTAAAAGATCCTGATTTTGTTACGCGTATTGTTTTATGCCTGGGTAGGTTGGTATTTTCTGAAAGACTAATGGCAGACGTAGCGCCCCCTACTGGCACAGATAGATCTTAGTTTTATCATACTAAAGAATATAAATTATTTTACATTTTCATTGAAAGTAACATAAATGTGCCATAAAATGTGTCAGTAGACTAGCTAATATTAAAAATATAGATTGACGATTCTTAATAGATGACTTTAACTATAGTCGAATTCAATAGAAATGCGAAATGATACACATATTGATATAGTTGACATTACATTTGAATTCTGTTAAATAAGGTTTTTAATTTGACGTGTAATAATTTTGTAACTGTCTAATGTTTTTACATTCAGCTGTAGAAGTACGTATCGTTGGTGTAAGTAGGGAGATAATGATATGGGGACAAATAACGCTTCAATAGAAAAAAAAACGATTTTTAAATTATATATTGATGTGCTTTGATAAATGTAACAGACCCGGTAGATTTGGTGTATCAGTGTTGTGAACTATAGTTGTATGGACTTGTTAGTAACTGTCAAACCTTACAATTACTTCGCGTTTTCATTTTTCTCAATTCTCTCGAAGTAAATACAAATATGCTTCAGTCTCTTTGGATGTCACTCATAAACACCTTCTAAATGAATCTTTGAATTTCCCACTGAAAGTAAATCGATAATGTCTTGTTTTTTTTTTGGAAAAAATTAGCAGATTTTTGTTGATATACTAATGTTCCTTCTCCTCCAACTAAGCTCTAGGCTTGTGCTAGGATAGGGTTCACAATAGTCAAATGGCTGGATTCGAGATCCCGACCACGTGATCGGAAATTCGTACCCTTATCCATTAGGCTATTGTCACGAATGTTACATTATAGTTTCTATGACAACCGTTTAGTTTTAAATTTCATCTCTAAATAACTTTGTAGAAACTTAAAAGTATCCAATGATTCGGTCTTGTAAATTCAATGTGTCTTCCTTCGTGTAACATGTTAGAGCTCAATATAAAGTAATTGTTAGTTTGTAAAGTAGACGATGTAGAATAACAATTAAACCCTCTCTCCACTAACGCGACTAACTGCGTCACTAACTCCGCAAACTATTTCTACAAGCGACACGTCGATGTGCCATTTCATTGTACTTGCCGCAACCAACATCCGCACGTTTAATCGGTTAGTGGAAAAGAGATCTAAATAATTATAATGTAGTTAATTCTCACAATATCCAGCGTGTATTCGAAATAGATTGATGTGGCTTTTGTGAGCGGATTCCTTGCAAAGTGGACACGAATTGCAAATGTAAAAAAAGTAATAATAAATGGTTGTGAATTAATTAGCTATACAACTAACGAATGAATAGATTCATGAAAATCATTTGTTTCATCATTTTTTATTTATTTTGTTAACAACAGTTGAGTTATTTGATTTGTTACAATCCGTCCATTTTATGTTGACCCTTTCCTACAATTTGAACCGTACGAACATGTGTGCATTACGTCGTTGTATTATAATAAATGTCTTACTCGTATGTAAATATTATATTCAAAGTCATTAGTCACTCTCCTGTGCGCTTTCTTGTTTTCGCAACTTTATCATAAATACAACAGCAATACGTAATTTTAGAAAAATCTAAATGTATTGGTATAGAAGGGTGATAACCGTAGGGCCGATTCACCGACCGAATCGCCTCAACCGGAATTTTTGTCAGTGTTCCGATTGAATCCATGAAAAGACTCCAATCGGGCCGATCGGTCCAACGGGAAACACCCGTATAGAAATAAATTTAGAAATAGCCTTAATTTTATTTTATTCTTAAATTATCTTGCTAAAATCTGATCTATAGAATTGTAGACGTATATTTCCTAGATATGATACGAATGAGTGTCCACCGCCATTTTGTTTGGAGCCCTGGCTCTCATTGATTTGAACGATGACATTGTTTTATGAGTCTTTAAGACTGATCTAGTACATGTTTTCTGGTCTGTGATAGTTTCTAGGGTATTATTACTAATTTGTTATGTTTTCGTGCTTATCCTAATTGTTGCTGTTGGTGAGGGACGTGTCGTAACAGAATCTATATGCGTGCATTCCCCGCTACCATAAAAAATAACAATTAATTCCTGAATCGGGTTTAAAAAGAACTTGGAAACAAAGATTGCTAGTTATTTAACATTGTGAGAGTATCATGGTACGGGGGTCAGTTGTGTTTGAATCACTTTACCGTAGTAAAAAGATGTTTCAATTTCGTGTCAGCATGATTTGCATGTGTCTGTCATCTTTACGTCCTTCCGCGAAAGGTGGAAGATTTAACTTAGTACATCAGATATCTGACACCTCCTGTTATCACCTCCATACTCCATAGTACGAATACATTTTGTTCTTTATTAATATTGTTGTTATTTGATTTTAATTTATTTTAAACTCATGTTGCGTCATGTTAAAAGTTGTAAATATTGTTTTGTTATCAATTCAACTTTCAGATCTCGTTCATAAAGTAACTGTAATTTAGTTGTAATGGACACGTGGTACATTCCTCGACGGTGTCGCACGTGGCCGTTACAATATTTAGGTCTTTACCTGATCAAAATGTGCGTGTAATCAAATGCTTTTTGCAAAATAAAAAAAATGTTTCATAAATAAAACATGCGTCTGTTTTTCCTACCTCATAGACAAAAGACAAACGATGCAGCTTATCTCTAAGTGATCTGACACCCACGGATGCCTAGAATACTAGAGTATTTGCAGATCGAAGGAGGTGCCGGACTTTATAGATAAGCTAGCAGTTTCATAAGACGAAAAAAAGCGAAAAAAAAAGGCAGAAGCCGTCATTTCCAAGTGACTTATTAATTTATTTAGACCTTTATTTGAATTGTTACAATAGCAACCTTGTTTGTCTACTGTTTCTCCCGTATCTCCCATAACAATTTTTCAAATTACTGAATGGGTAAGTTTAATAGTGTGATAATAAATGGTCTAAAAGCTGTCGTCATTGTAGGAGTTGTTGGCACAAAAAGAATTATTAAAATGTATTCCGTTGTGGCTGAGATCGTACACAACGACGTAAAAACAATTAAACGCCAATAACCTAATGTTTATAATACGATCTCTTCACTTTATTTATGAACTCATTAAGTAACTCTGTATATTGCCCTATTTCAAAACGTAGTAAAAATAACTACACTATTTCGAACAAAGCTTGAACAGAATTAATCTCTTTAAATGTCGTAGACCGTGTTGATATTTTTAGTACCTCTACAACAGACTGCACGAACTTCTATTAAGAATAGATTCTAATAAAGTTATAAGTTAGTTAACAGCTAAAGAAGAAAATAGAAAACTGTGTCATATTTGTAACATGTAAGAGTGAGTTTACACACCGTAAGAGTAACACCGACAAAATCATAAACTTCGCACATTTTATTTTCTGAAAACTAGTGTTGTGTGGATGGTCCTCTAGCTCGCTGCAATACCACGACCATACAGTAGTTTCGTGTGTCGACTGCGCGAACCTGAAGTTATATTCTAGCACACGACATCCTACTATTTTCTGTTAAAGAAAATATAGAAAGGCGCAGTGAGGTTGACTGAGGTGACGCCTACAAAGAAATAATCGCTAATGTGCGCTCCTGTTCTGTCTACTAAGGTAGACAAAGCATCTGCTGTTTGGTGAACCTTATGGGTAGCGGTCACTTCGCCATTTCGTCTGTTCGCAGGTTATCATGCTTATGTTATAAAAAAATGTCCTTCCAAAAGAAAATAAACAAATCTTCGTTACACGAGTTATCCTAACTTTACGCTGGAAGTAAGTTAAAGTGTCAGAACATTCGTAACACTTGTCTCGAGTGTCCCACATCCACTCCACATTAAGAAAATGTGCGCTCTCGTTATCTTCAAAGATTCAAGCACCATTCACTTCCATAACTGTCAGGCGTGTCTGCAGGGACCTCGTATATAACTTGTAAGTCACACGCGCGTTTCTGTTTTGTTTCGAGGCGTAGCTAACTTTTGTTTTGTCTTAGAAGTAAGTTATTAAATTAGATACCGTTGTTCTTTTGTTTGTAGTTGAGACGTCACAGTGTGTACGTGCATCTCTATCAGCAGACGTATCTTAACTCACTGCCTTACGCATATCCTTCACACAATCCATCCACACGTCCGGTCTTCCTCTGCCTTTATAGCCATCAACATTCAATCTTATTACCTTCTTTTTTATGTACTCATCGCTTCACATAATATGTCCATACCACAATATCCTTTTGCGTCTCAATTTTTCTGTCACCGGCGATACTTTCAAACTTCCCTTGACATATATGTTATCTTAAATAAGATACATTTTGTGTCGAATGTCTTACAAGTAGCCGAGCGCCGTTCAAAGCAGATCAATGTTTTTGCAACTAGAACAATTCCGCGACAATAGTTCTCGTTTCTGATAAAAATCTCGAGGGAAATTACGCGGAATTTCTCCGCATTATCGTTTCCGTTTTGCTATTTTATAGAATATCTCGATGGTTTATTTTACTTTATTGTGTAATTTAATTTCCAATGCAGTTATCGTGACCCTTTTAGTTATAACATCTTATCAACTTTACAACGTTGTAACTAACGTTAATAAAGCTTCAATTAATCTAACAGTTGGGTTGTGAACGTCTTTGTTTAATTATTAAACTCAACGATTGATTATTTAATTAAATTAATTAAATAATGTAAAGCCGCACGAGCACTTTTGTTCAAGCTTGAATATTTAAACGAGGGCTTGTTCGAAACTGGGTTGGCTGTACAAATGATTCGCAAAAAAAATGTTGTAAAACAAATAGCTAACTACAACACAAAACTATTCGGAATTAAAGTGTGCATTGTGAGGCAAGAGTCTGTAACACGGGCATTAGTCCCACTCGAGCGCGGCGTGTTTGCCCGCATCTGCTTTTAGGTCAACGAGTAGCCACAAAGGTTGAGAGATAGCTAGGGCCGCGCTCTAACAAAAATGACGTCATTCGCCACGCTTCTAAAATACCATTTCTATTCTATGACATTTCGAATCGTTCAAAACTATTGTGAACGTGTGTTAACGGTCACTCTGTACACGCGAATTTTAACAAAAAAGCAAATAAATCTTTTAATTACCTTATGTTATTATTAATTTGAGTTTCACATTACTTTATTGGTTTTATTTAATGACAATAAACGATTCCTAAGCAACTCAACTTCTTTAACTATTTGAATACTTTACAGGTAATTAATTACTTATGCAAATGTAACGTTTGAAACATTTGGATTATCTTTAGAAAATTTCTTGAAACTTGCTCGCAATTCTCTCTTTGGAGGTCCGCGGAGATGATTTTTCAGCAGAGAAGACATTTACTTTTCACCGTCTGTCGAGTCTTAGAAATGTCGACAGAACTGTTTACTTAACAATTGTTACATTATAAAAAACTTTAAAATAAACGTAACAACAACATTTATGCTTATTGTCATTTCAATAATCTTGTATATAATTTTGACGGATTAGATTCTGGCAGATGTCCAGAATTACATTAAAAGAATAAAAATAATGTTTATGAAAGAATGCGCATTCCTTGTGTGAGTGTGTAGCTTCTTGAAATTGAATGTAATCTCTGTGTGCAGCTGCTCTGCGCACACCCCAATATTATTCGCTTTTTCATTGATCACTGCCGCGCGCAGCCTCCGCGACTTTTCAAAAGAGTTTTCATTAGAAGAAATTCTCGTTTTTTGTGTTCTTTTTCTTTGAATTCGTGGCGGAAGTTGAGGGCAATCTGGAAAACTCACTTTTTAAATTACGAGACTCATTTTGTGTTTCGTGTTTGGGTGAGAAATGAAACTCTTCGGTAGTTAACTCTGACTTAGATTATTGGAAACATTTTAAAAGAGAACAAATAATTTTAATAATTTACAAGTAAAACAAACAGGGTACAGCGCCAACGAGCAGGGATAACCCCTCACAAGGTGATCATGAACGATCATGGACATTCGTATTACCAGAGGAAATACAGAAGCGTCGCCGGCCTCTGAGAAAGAGATACGCTCGCTTCTTGACGAACTTAGGGTTCTTCTTCGTATTGGTTTGGAGATACCGCCGAGGACAGACCGTTCCACAATGCAGTGCTGCGTGGCAGGAAGTTGTGAGTTCATTTTACCCCACGTATAATATTATAAATTTAATTAATCTAAAATTCAATATAGAAATATATTTTAGCTTTGAATATAACTCAATAGACTTTTATAGGTAGGTATTTGTTTCTGTGTTCGCACAAGTTTCACTTGAGCACGGAGCACTGCGCGGGCTTTTCAGGTCAACGAGGAACTGCGGCCGCGGCGCCTGCGCTCTTTAGAATCACTATGTTACCCGCTTTTTAGTTAATTACTAGTGATACGACCTGGCTTCACTCGACATACAGTACAACATGATGATATTGACGCGCACTGGCCCAGCGTGGTTGACTAAGTCTTAGTGACCCCTAATTATACGGGAGGCGCCGAGACCCTCAGTGGGGGACGTATAGTGAGCCGAAAATGAATGAAGAATGACTTTAATATTACAATAGTAAAGTAGATTAGCACGACTGGTCCACTCGCCCGGTATACCAGCAAACAGAAGCCGGGAATCGATTGGGAGCAATTCGTCTCACTTGTCCAGTGTGAGTGCTGGAGGACAAATAATAATCTTGACCTCCTCTCACTCTTGTGCTATTAAAAAAAATAGAAGCGGATGTACATTTGGCTCAGAAAGGAAATAGGAAGGTGGAGACAATTAGGAATTGATATAGTTTTTTTTATTAATTTGTAATAAAGAACATAAGACTGACCATTTCATTCTACCTAGACTAATAAAAAAGTTATCTTTCAATAGTATTTTTATCGAGTATAGTATGAACCAATCATTCCTTCATATTCAGCACACTTCTATTCGTCCGATTGTGCACGTCTTTGACTAGAGGCAGAGAACACCAAATTCGTTACTCGATTGTCGTTCCTCTAAAATCACCAGACTTCCCCGATGTGGTGTTTTTGTAGCCTGCATTTTAATTACGGTTATGTTCAAAAGTTCTCTTGCCCACGAGCTGGAAACTGAGCTGTGCTTAATAAGTGTGTTGCGGTTAATTCCCGCCGACTTGCTGCGCACTCGGCTCACTTCTACTGAGCTTTTCATTTTGCATAAAAAAAATAAGATTTTAACTTTTTAAAATTTAAAATAACACGGTCAATCTTAAGTAATCTAAGGTGTCATTATATCGTCATTTAGAAGAAGTGTAACTTTTGCAAATATTAATGTAAAATCGTTGTCTGGAATCCGAAGAATAAAAAATGTAGCCGTGGACGTGCGATTAAACAGACAGACAGTATGACTAGAGAAAAAAACGGATTTTCAATATAATCAGAGCAAATACAATTTATTCGCTAAATACAAAATGTTTTGGTGACATCGGATACAAACTCATTAATGATTCTATTGCTATGTGAAATATTTATTCGTAAAAGGGATTGAAAAATGATTTTATTTAAAAGAAACATGAATCATTGAATAATAATGATGGAAAGAATCACTAGTAATTGTATAATTACATTTCCGACCAATTTTCTCTAAATTTGTGTTAGTTACGGAAATCAGATCGCGGCAATGCGAACGCTATACGCTAAACTGCGGGAATAACGTGTTCTTTACGGGCGCAGTGTAATATAAAAGTGAGCACCCGCGGCAGATGGTTGCAGCTATCGATTCGAAACGCGCCTTCCGTGCCTTATACAGGGCCGATTCAAAAATCATTTTAAAAGTATGAAACAATAAACAACATGATAAGGATAAAATTGGCTTACACGTAGAACGATTTCCGTATTCCCGGACTTCTTATAGACGGAGAAATAATGAAGTGTAGAGTCATTTTGACAGGAGGTTTAAGTTAATAAATGCGGTACAAATTAACAAAACTTCCATTTATAGTATCAGTAAAATATACCAGCAACAATCAATTGGCTGAAAGAAGGTTGTATGCGTGAATGTTTTTGTTTAAAACAATTTAGTATTTCAAGACAGCCTGTATACAGTGCAGGCTGGCGGGCGGCCGCCGGGCGTGAAACACCATTTACATTTTACTGTTATTAACACATCCTAGACCGCGTAAACAACGCCGCGCCCGTCGGGTGATACTTTTAAAGGAATCTGCTTTCTTTATATCTATCCGAGATAATAAGGAGGGTATTTTATGCTGGCTTAAGTGGAAACGTTGGCGCGATGATGTCGACCCTCATGTGCCGGATATTTTGTGTATCTAATAAAGAAACTCGAACGTAATTCATTTCAAATGGAATATAAAGTTCGTTTGTTAAAACTTTCAATAAGAAATGTCTGTTTCGAACAACGCGACTATTGTCCGATTTAATAATTATTTCAATTTTATTATTCACTAATACTAACATACTTGTTATGTTTACATTTAATTAATTAATACGCAGACACACACAATTACGAAAACAGTTATTTTATAGGGAATAAAATAGCTCACACATTTCTTATTTAATTTATTGAATGTTTGTTTACTAACAATTCAATCAATAACAATGTTTATTGCATTTAGCTTCTACAATTTGCTAGTTTTTTTTTTTGACAACGTTAACAATTTCATTAGCTCTGTTTACTATCTGGAACGTAATTGGGTTTGATTTTTTTATTCGACTCAATGGTTTATTATCGAGTGAGTTCTGAATACAATTTAATATTTATTACACTTTGTACTAAACAGTACTGCGTAGACGTGCGATGAACTTTGTATTTTTAACTTGAACCCTAAGTCGTCCTTCAACTTCAAGGTTAGATAATCCATTAGTTGTCTTTTAAATTAACTACAATATTAAACTTTATGTTAACTATCGCTTGTTTTAATTCATTGCTTGATTAAATATTTTGAAGCAAAAATTATTACTAAAACTCAGAAACATTTTTTTTGTATTTAAAATGCAGATTTTTAAAAATTAGTAACACTTTTCCAATTAAGCTCTATGATTGTGCTTGGCTATGGTCCGTGACAATTATCGAATGGCGGAATTCGAACTCTCGACCATGTAATCGGAAATCCGTAACATTAACCAATAGTGTGTTGGCGCTAATTTAGAACAGACGATGTATCTGAATTCTGTGATAACATCTTTAAGCAACTCCACTCTGCAAATGCTACATTTAAGATTTTTTTCCGTCATGACACATTTACTCAAATATACTATATTTTTTTTTGTAAAAATAGAACATTTTTTAGATTAATGAATATTAATTGTAACCATGCCAGCTACACTTCTTATTTCTAAGGTGATTAGCGGGTGAGAGTGTGTCCTGCAATCCATTGTTAAATGTGTAAAGGCTGTACCTTAAATTTTAAAAATCTGTATTCTAAATATAAAAGAAACACATTTCGTGTAAGTAGATATATTTAATTACATGCAGGAACTCACAATTGAACAGATGATATGTACAGAGCAAAACAGAGTTCGAAAAGAGTCCGTAGAAGCGTAAAAAATAAAAGAAAAAAAGCTAATCTCAGTACTGTAGTAAAAAGATATACGTATGTGTAGCGCTCACAAGAAACCGCAGGAGTGTCACTTTAACATTAAACTGTATCTTCAAGTAAGTGATTGCTTGTGAAGCGCGCTGCTAATTGTATGTCTTCAACAATTCACAATTGATTAAGTGACAATTTGTTTCTTTCATTTATGCAACTAAATAAAAAAAACACTTGCTTATAACAAATTTGACATCGAAATAAGCACAGGTTTTTAATCTTTTTTAATATGAAATAAAGACTTAGAATTGTTATGCTCAGCGTATGCAAAATTAAACGAAAAGATTTGCATGTGAAAAGGTTAATTAAATTAATTCAACCGTTTATGTAGATCACGAAGCCTTTTCCAAATTGTATTACCTGAAAGTAAATGTGTATACAAAAAGAAATAAATAAATGAGTAAATGTGTTTAACTCCTTCATACAGCTACTTACTTCCAACATAAATGAGATGTGCACGGTTTAAACTTTCAATTAATTAAATCGTACGTATACGAAATACTCCATTTATAGTCACATCTTTGGTTTACGTTTGAGATAAATGAGTTATGTACATTTAAATGTAAGAAATATAAAGTAAAGTATGCCATACAGGGAATTTAAACGGAAATGGATTATTAAATTTATTTAATGAGGTAGAAACTTTATTGCAATCATTCTTTACTAATTATGCTATTACAAAATTAACAATTTAATTCATAACACAACCAAATGAATAGATTCAAAGTTGTTCGTTTCAATTCCAATCACAAAATCAACTCATCAACTCAACTTTCGATCTATCGAGTGCTCGTGATCGGCGCGAGATCGACGAAGGCGTAAATCACGACCGACATGCGAGTTTAATGAATATTGAGTGAGACACGATGGAAACGAGATACCGGGGTTAAGAGTTGAAGCTGTTTGTAGCGAAATACGAAACGAGTAGAGAGGGAGTGAGACAGAGAGAGAGAGTGAGAGAGTGAGACAGCTGCAAGTTTCTCATATTTTCATAAAACACTAAATATTAAACTTTGGTTTACATCAGTTCATATCAATTTTATATACTTGCATTTTATTCAAATAAAAGTGATGTAATGATTCTTATTATATTTGATATATTTATAACAAAGTAGACTTGTAAAAGAATGAAACTTGCTTTGTTGGTGTGTTAAATAAACCGTTATCCAATGCTATATGTACATTCATCCCTTTGTGCTTTTTGCAAAAACGTCTTGAAACCTATAAAAATGTTCTAAAATATACGAGCTTTTAGAAATCAGACCGTAAAGCCTCCAGATTACTTTTAATAAAAACTTAAAGCTACAACGAATTTACTCAATACCCTTATTTCACACTTATTGAAAACGAAACCCAGGAAAAAGAAATAAAGAAAAATCTAAGGAAAATACGAAAATATTTTTCCAATTTCTCCATTTAAGACGTCTAGTACACGTTTAAACTTGGTCGTCTCTCGAGCTTATTTTACCGAGTGGTCTTCACTTCAGGGAGGGGGATCTCAGGTGACTCAAAGGAAATGATGTCTGAAATACCCCTGACTAAAAATTTATATATGTACGACCTGAATTTTAAAGGACCATGTGACTCACCTTATGGGACTTTTTATACTGTGAGGAAATGTACGCATCCTACCCTTGAACCGCGCGACTTACACCTGATAGTCAACAACTGCCTTAATATAATAAATTAAAATAATGTAATAAATTTTGCAGCGCCAATATCCTAATGGGTCAGAGTACGGACTATCTAACGGTTGTAGGTTCGCATCCCACCATTCGACTATTGTCGTGAACAATATCCTAACACAAGCTTTTTCAGTCATAGCTTTTCACTAGCATTAAAAAAAAACAATCCCATTCACACTGAAAAAGAGTCGAAACTAGTTGGTACCGACACCGATTTCCACGTGAGTTAAGTAGTACAACTGCCTTAAATGGCGTCCATTTATACATACTATATAGAATAGATTAAGGCTGCAACGCAGGTAATTTTGATCAGCTGTATCATGCATTCTTTCAGAACTAATGCAAATTTGTTTATATTCTTATATGCCCAATAGATGGCGTTGCTTCAAGACCCGTTATTGGTTACGTCAAAACCCTTGTCAAAAATTCTTTCAGTTATTTCAGTCACGTAAGCAGCCAAATTCGTACCTTACCTAAATAATTTTTTATACAATTCGTACGGCAACACACGCAACTGTTTGATAAATTATTTATAAGTCTAAATTGTCTGGAATATCAATATAAAACTAGGATGTTTATGTTCACTAGTCCTCCTGATACAAGAACACTATCTTTTGCTCATATTCTATCAAAAAGCTCGAACCACTTCTTCACGTTAACTTCTACCGTGTCAAATTGTATTTCCTATAAAATAGGCACAAAGTCATCGGGGAACATATTAATATAATTTGATACTAAATCTTTTAGTCATTAGCAAATATGTGTCAGTAAATATCTTATTAACATTATAAATGCGAAATTTGAACATAAATCGTTGTGGTCGGAGTGGTTGTTGATGGATCGCATTTTTTTATGGATATTTTAATGGATCGCGCGGGAGCGAGCTGGTGTGTTTGTAAATTATGCAGTATGTGGTACTTCAAGTTGGTCGTAAGTTACGATTCGTTTATTGCACATCCGCCATGTTACATGTCAAAGCTCCCGGTCACAACTTGTGCACTCTATGTACTTGACTTTCGCATGTACGCGGCAGTGACGTAAAGTAGAATTAAATACAAAGGTAATCTTGTAGTTTCGATGTTGTGTTTAAATTCATACAATACTAGCTGCGTCCCTGTGGACACACGTAAAAACAAATATCTAACGAAAGAAATCTTTACAAACAACAAATGAAGTTCGTAAAAATTTAAAACATATTCAAAATTAAAACGACTTAAGTAAAACTAACAAACAAGCTATAAAAAGCTTTTAAGAGTACAATTAACATGAATTTATGTAATAAATGGACAAATAAAATAGCTGAGAAATTGTAAACTTGAGACAGAGTGGTACAAGCTGTATGCATTGCTAATGGCTCGGTAACGAAATGTAAATTAATTCTGCAAGTAAAATGCACCTTTGTGCAGTTCGAAGCAAAACATTACTTGCCGATATAGCTCACTTTAATGTCATCTGTTTCACTTTGACAACTTTACAGTGGTATTTACATTTTACATGTGTTTCTAAGTCCGGAATCTCTTTAAGTAACAAACAATTTCTTCATAGTATGTACTCCATACTTCTCTATCAGTTGTCATATTTGAATTCACTTACTTACGCATAACATATTTCAAACTACTTTCGACTAGAAGGATGAATGGGGTCAAAAGAGAAGTCGGCCAATGCCAACGATGACGCGGAACATGCAAAAACTATACAGAAGTAACGGAAGTCAACGAAAGGTTGGATGATAGTTCATGCAACCGAGCGCTCATAGAGGACAAATACACATAGCCCGCGTCACACCCGGAGTCTACGAATGCTCCTGGCGCAAGCGGCGGGACAGACGAAATGCTAAAGCAAAATGACGGAAAATTGGCGAACAAAAGCAAAGTAGAAAAAAACAGGAACTACTTACCCCGAATCCTCTCTTCACAGACAGAACTGTAAACAGAAACAAAAGATTGGCACAAAATGAAATAGAAGTGGCAACAGTGTGGCATTGAACAGGCATCGCCCGGCGGCGGCGTAGCTGAGTGTATGCGTTCATACACAGGGAGCAGCTCCCAGCGACGACACACTGCTGGCACCAGTATATAGCATCACAAAATACATACAAACACAATACACATTAAAATGGCACACAAACAAAAAGAGTAACAAGGACTTAACAACAAGTCATATAAAAGTCAGAGGGTAAAACTTAAAAAAAAAACAAGCCTATTTCAAACTGTCTTCAGACTTCTAGCTTATAAAATATGCTAGTTGTCGCCCGCGAAACATTATAAAAAATATGTTATTAGCCAATGTGCTCTTCTAAATTATGGTTTACGTCTATGTCGGCCATTTGATAGACGAAGGTTGGTCGCGATGATGATGTGTATATTTAAAATTTACTATTTCGTCTGTTCCAAAGTGTGTTTGTTCGATGTTGCTCTATGAGAACTAGAAATAACGTCAAGTATAGAATTTTATGAGCGAAGAGACAAAAAGTTATAAAAGCAATCTCGCTTCCTTCATTTATAAGGCGAGAGTTCTAAAAAAGTTCCATTCAAGTAAGTTTGTCACGTAACGCCAACTTGAATTTTTAACTTTCAAAGTCGATTTATGTGTTTTTTATTCACAAAGAAAAACCCAGGTAAGTTTTTAACTTTTAATCTAATTAAATGTTACCCGCTTCTGAAGAAGCCTCGTTTTGATAGCTTACAGTACAGATACGACATTAAATTTCTAATAAATTGCCTTTAAGTTTCACGAATCAAACAATTGAAATACCAATGAAAGAAACAAAGGTTACAGGGTTATTCGTAAAGTCATCCATACTTTACTTTACAAAATTACCGCTTACTCTTTCGCTTTTCATCGACTGGTGAACACGTTAAAAGGATTTTAAACCTTTTGAATGAATTTCATTAAGGGCACACACTTTGATTTGTAAAAAAAATAAAGTAAATCTAAACAATTTCAATATTCGAATTCCAAAGAAATTGAAAAGAGACACGCGTGGTCGGCGCGCGGCCACTCAACGTCGACATGATTCGAAATCACAAGAATATTCGTGAATCAATAAATAAAAATGCAAACTGACATGTTGCCTGTTGGGAACAGTCTCTTAAAATACCGATACTAGCAAATTGAATATTAGTAAATTTCACTTCCGTTTATTGACTACGTCTTTCCATTGACGTGACATCACGTTTGATGTTACATGAAAGAAAATGTCACATATGTGAAAAGAAAGAATGTAGCGATGGTAATCTTTGAATATTTTATAAGGATTTGATTTTTGTTTTTACTTAAAAGACAAAAATGAGATGTTTTAATAAATTTGAATAACTGGTATATAAATCTGACATTTTTATTTACTCTCTGAATATCTGTTTAATAATGAACGCACGTATGATTTTTTAAGTAGCCACTTATAGCGAATGCCAGTCCTCAAATTAACTATAGATATTATAAAATCTTTAACGCACCGTGTACACGGGTCACAGACTTGGTGACAATAACTGTCATTTGTTCGGATGTGTTTCTATAAGTTAAACTCGATGACTCGATGACACTCGTGATGGTCACAAGATAATGTACAATTTACTTGTATTTTAAAAAGTATTTTTATTTCCACTGCTCATCTCCGTCAAGTCAATATTGAACATATTGTTTCCTTAACATAGTACATAGCTAGTATATACTTGTAATTGAAGGATTCTAATATATCGACCATATTATATACAATAGTACACAATAGTCTGTTTATTAACGGCGATACACAACGACAAACCAATATTTTAGGGTGGCTTTTCAATATCCGAATGAGCGGCAAAAATATTGCCAAGGGTCCGAAGCAAAAATATATTTCGTGTTGAGTTATCGGAGTCACTAAAAGATTTTATGCGAAGCTATAATAGCCTGGCTATAGGGAACTTGAAGGTCTTCGACCCAGTAAATAAGGGCGAATAAAACTATATGGGTGATGGCAAAGTTGTATCACAGAAGTAATTGCGCGGCATGTTTCATTTTTTAATGAAGCAGTCACGCAGTTTTTACATTAAATTAGTATGTAAACAACATTAAGTGTAGTCAGGGTTGATTACTAATTATTTAACTGTGAGTGTGACAGGAAGAATTTTTTTGCACTTGTATTTATATTTATTACCCGGTTTTTGTTAATTTACAAATGTTTATTGTATCATTCCTATTAAGCTATAGGCTTGTACATCTAACACCTAGTGCTTTAAAATAGTTGAATGCCAGGATTCGAATCGACGACCACAGGATTAGAAATCCGTAGCCTTAACCGTTAAGCTATTGGCACTTCTGTTGGAATGTAAGCACAAACATAATCTATGATAGATGGCAACACCGACGCCATCTTCCTCTTCCGAAATGGCTGCTGTACAAGGTCGCGCGCATCTTGTCACCTCAGTATATAATTATTGTAAAATGTAAGTTATTCAATCATCCAAGTTATTAATTTCTTAACCAACAACAACGTCTATTCTAAAAAGTTGTAATGTTCTCATCAACAATTAATTTGTATGAATTTAATCAGATGACATTTTCTTTTACGTACCCGACCAGGACCGAGCTGGTCCCCACCACACGTGTTGCCTTATTTACATCTGGAATGAAATCTGCTAAGAGATCTTTAATAAATTACATTAATCAAACCTTATACGTTTTATAAAACCTTGAAACGGATCTATTCAATTGACATAACTTCTTTATCATACAAGAAGTAGGTTTTGAGCATAAAACCTTTTTTAAGCAATGCTTGAATTAGGTATACAGGTAAAACGTGAGGGAAATGTCTTATGATAGCAATTTTACGAAGGCTTTATGGTTCTCTACATTTTCAATGAAGACATGTGGAATATTTGAGCAACTTCCTTTGAAGAGATATTACTAAGTTGAAGAGTCACTACAGGAAATTATTGAAAATATGTAATATTAATTATTGATTAAAAATAGCTACTATACATTTTTTTAATAAAAATATTACCAGACTTTTATTAATTAACTATAATTTATTTTATCTTACAATTGTCGAATGGCGGGATTCAAACTCTCGACCACGTGATCTGAAATACATAGCTTTAACTATTAGGCTACAGGCCCTTCAATTGTCTTTTACTCCAGCGCTTACCTTAACTTTCGTTGCGTCTCAACGTTCACAAGTTCGCCTACTTTCCTTGGAAAGGACATAATTGTTGCTATACGAGTTAATAAACCGCTGAGAAATGAATTTTGTCCATTTAACAATCCCTGTAGTGGATATTGAATAAATAGTAAGTTTGGAGAAGCGGTCAAACGATGTTACGTCAAAGTGATTTAGCAAACACAAACTACAAAGTACAGTGCCGAACGAAATAAATATTAATACATTAAGTTATAATAAAATCCAAATAGACGAGCGGGAGCTTCAAGTCTGGGACTTGATAGAGATGGCGTGGGTTTGAAAAAGTATAGACTTATTGTTTGATGTTAAGGCTCTCTTTGACTCACTGCGTCACTCTAATTAGTCCAAAACATTATACTGTATATTTAAATATAGCTGACACTAGAATAATTTAATCTATATTTAATAGTAATTATTTAAACAAGTTATTGTATTAAAAAAAATCATTTTTCTGTACTTATACACTTCCGCTTTAAAAGTTGATAGTGCCGATATAGGTAGTATAATTATTAATATTTGATGGTAGTACTTTTGTGGTTGATCGTACATCAGTGCAAACATAGATACGTACGCTTTGACATGATGTTTATTTAACGGAGCACGTTAATTGCATAAAGAGACTGCATTCGCCGAGATACTGCCGCGCCCGCCGGGGCTGCGGTAAACAGAATAGATAATAAGCACGTGTGTTCGCTCACTAACAAAAATAACTATATTGCGACATTGTTTGCACATAATATATTATAAAAGGGAAAGCTCGGCTTCCATTCTTATATACTTTCATATTATTTCATTATCGTAGTTTGAAAGTGCCGCCAGTGATAGAAAAAAAAGCAAAAGGTTATCGTGGTATGGACATATGCGAAGAGATGATGAGCACATAAACAGGAAGGTGATAAGATTGTATGATGGCTATAAAAATAGAAGAAGACCAAAGATGGGTATGATGGTGTCAGTTCAGACATGACGTCTGATAGATGTATGGAAGAGCGGATACTGTGCCGACCCTCTGGAGGGAAGGGGGCAGGTTGATGACGATTTTATTTAACAATCGAACGTAGTATAAAAGGAAAAAAGAAATCTAAAACTCAAATTGACGAGGTACTTGACGTCCAGCGCGAAGACTAAAATAAATGTTCTTTCCATTCTGGTAATTTATACTTCTAGTGGAGGTGGCAACGGCTAACGGCAGAGAAATGCACTATTACTCAAACAATTTGTATTAGTTTTTTGTTAAAAGGTCATCAGTTACATGTACTAAACTCATAGTTTAGATTTTCAGTGCGCACAAGTCTTATGTGGAATTAAATATTCCGGCAAATAACTCGCGGAGCGCCGAGCGGAGCGCCGAGCGGAGCGCCGAGCGGAGCGCCGAGCGGAGAGCCGAGCGGAGCGCCGAGCGGAGCACTCCCTGAAGTTTTAATTAAGGAACAAACTACTCTGGGGTGTATTTCAGTTTACTCCAAAGCGCTTTTTAATGAGTAATTTCACCTTTTACTGCAATTATATAATTACAACTGTAGTGAAGAAACAAATGTAAATACAAACTTTATTTTTTTATAATAGAAAGTCAAAGAACGGCGGCAACACTGAGGTGATCACCGACGCCCGGACGCCCGGATATCCGCGACACTAGAGAAGCAGATGCTAAACTTTCTTTTTTTTAATTGCAAAAAAATGTTTACAACATTTTAACTAACTATTGATAAATCTCATTACAAACGTCATCAGTCTTTGTCTGCCCACTGCTGGACTTATGCCTTGCCCAATGCCTTCTTGCAGAACGAACGTATTCTTAGTCAAATATTCGGTGAATGTTATTTTTTTAATTCAGATTCAATTTAATGCACTGCGCAGAGAGCATCCCGCGTCATAAACACGCCAGACTGACGGAGGTTCGGATAAATTATGTACGAGCGATAAATCTACCATTCACCTATTCCACACGCAGACAAGTTTTCTAAAAATACCACCACTTATCATAATAACATGAAGATTGATGAATGAAAATCTATACGTGAGTTTTCATTAGCCATCACGACGTAGAAATATTTCTTTTGTAATGCTGATGGCAGGAGGAGCTCACGTTTAGCTCATCGGGCAAATAGTTTCATTTTGAAGAATTGTTAATTTCCCACGAAGGCAATGTTTCCTTAGCTGCTTTTAGATTATTATATGATTTGTCACTTGTTCAGTGTTATTCCGCGAAGTGTTATAGATATAGCGAGATGTGTAGCTTAGAAAAACATTTTTACAGCTACGTGAATACGACACAACACAAGTGACCGCTGCGGGTAGACATCCACAATTGGTTTGGAAGCGCCAATAGCCTAATGGGTGAGGGTACGGATTTCCAATCACGTGATCGAGAGTTCGAATCCCGCCATTCAACTATTGTCGTCCATGTCCTAGCACAAGCGTAGAGCCTAGTTGGAGTGGTAAAAGAAATATTAGTAAATTTACTATTAATTTAAAAAAATGCAGATGCGTTGTAGAACTTTAGACAGAGGAGGGGGACGCGGAGAAAGAAGATAATTTGGCTTCCTGTGTATCTTCCGTGAAACGTATTTTCCCTTCCCATTATTTCATTATAAAAAGCAATCAGGACTACAATTTGATCTCTGACACGCTAACATGAGAAATGTAAAAAAAAACTATAAAACGATAAATTTCGAAAGCACCGTATCATGGTACGGAGTTTTATTTATAAGGCTTAAATGTAAGTATCGAAAATGTAATACAGTTATAAAAGTTTGTCAACATTTCCCCGTACCTAGAGTGAATCGATTCGGCTCGCAGTCTGTCGCAGACGTTCGCTAAGCTGTTCATTAAACTTTTAGCCACATACCCGCTCGCGCGGCGCCCGGCAGCACCGCGCGTGGAAATATCAACGTTAATGTATAAAGAATTTTATTATAAACTAACGATTAATACTGTCGCTCCTACAAACAATCGTTGCAAAGATTTTCTGAAACAAACGCGGGCATGCGGACAGGAAGACATCTGTTATGAGCAACGCAAATACATCATGTACGCGAAGTTTGATTATTTTCTTATATTTTTGACAGCATCGACATTGCTACAAATATCAAGTACCTACCGAGGGAATCTATCAATTTTTTTTAATATATCATTTGTTTAGCAATGCTTAGTGAAAGGATACATGTTTGTTTTTATTTATTCGAAAGTTTATTGTGTATAAAATAACCAATATTAACAATATAAAATATTTTAATAATAGTTCATTATTTGTTGCAACTCGACATGAATATAAATTTTATAACAACATATACAAGAAGCCTTATTTTCCCTCGCACCTCGCGTCGGCAGGAGAAGCAAAGTTTGAAGTTCGCTTCGTCTTGAAACGATTTAAGCTGAAAGTTGTTACGGTAGCAAGATAAGCGAGTTAGGGAAATGTTAGGCAACCAATATCGAAAATTTATGTTCCATGCAGTCTGCTCAAACTTTACTTACACTTTGATGTTTATAGAATTCACTGGAAGCCTGGAGAGATATTGAAGAGAAGACAAATAAAAAAAAAACTGTCTAATCCTATTACACTACAGAACAGAGTACGAACCGAATGACAATTCATCAGCCTTTGCCTGCCCACTGCTGTACATAGAGATACTGTAGATAGAGCTGTCCTGTCAACTACCACTTAACAAGACTTGTGTACTCCAATTTGCCCGTGTCAATTGGTAGTTGACAAGGCAACCAAGCAGGAAAGGAGGGGCAAGGCAGGGGGTTTGTGCGTGGCCGCGCCGGGCGAGCCCGCGAATAGAGATTTATTTTATTTCTGATGTGATGATGAAATGTTAAGGGTTAACTTGTAAGAGAATGGGTTTCAATTGAGATAACATAAAGTTACAAAATAATTATTCGTACTAAGTAAATACGTGATAAATGAAACCCAGTTGTGTGTTGATGTGTGTAACAGATTTGTATTTGATTAGGATTGATACATCTGTATTCGATTTGTGTATTTCCCGTGTTATTTCATACACGGGAATCATCAGTCTTGTTGACCTCCTCAGATTACGGGCAGGAATAAAAAGGTGTAAACAATAATTGAAGGACGAAAGTCATGACGGATTAAAAAGTAAATAATTCCATAGCTCCATCTCCCATTTGATTATTTCAAATACCGTATATTTGAACAATGACTGCAGTGCCATGCGAAGAGACGTCCCTGCAATGATATCTTTACACATTCGCTGCGTCATCAATTGTTGCGTACGTTCCGTCCCTGTGCTACGAGGTGTTATCCACCCCCACCTTCCATAACAAAGTTACGCCCTTCGCACCACAGAGAAGAACACGTTTTCCCTTGCCGCACCACAAAGAAGCTCCATTAGGGGTGATTTAGACCTCGTTTCGAGATACTTGTAGTGTAGGTTTGGTTTCAATTTTTTTAAAACAATAATAAAAAGATTTTTATTTAAGTGGGCATCGATGACTCTGAGTGTGAATGATAAAAAACCACAAACATTACATTTTTTTGTTTTCTATTTTTTTCGTGATAGAAATTTATTACACACTAATTTTCAATACGAAACATATTTCGTAGGAAATTGTAGCATACTGTATAACTTTGTTATCACATTTTGTGACATCCTAACTCGGTTCCTCGGAGAGCACAAGTTTTTTTACGTGATTAATGCCACTAAGGAAAGTCAGCCGGCGGTGTGATTCAATATGACGTGACTTCTTATGTGTAGATACCGGTACATAAGTATATGATATTGCTGACAAGGGCGAGGGCAGGAGCACCCAGGGTACATCATCATTGCGGACGATGGGGAGGTCTACTTTGTGGGAACGAGCTCGGCTGATGATGATGATGACTGCGGAGGGTAAGTATGTCGGTGCTAGAAAGCAAACACACAGGAACATGCAAAAGCAGGCAAGGTTTTTTCTATGTTTTTAATGATAGCTTAAATTATTAGTACATCTATTAAATTTACTGTTAGTTTTTGTAACCATTGCAGGTTAGCTTGGACAAGCTTGCGTTAGTTTACGATAATAAACGAATAAATAAAGAACGAATGGCTTCGAATCTACGACCGCTAGATCGGTACTGTGTACCCTTAACCAATAGAATACTGGCTACTGTACTGTACTATAAATATACACCAATATTAATAGTAACATTAGAGACAGCAGTATCACGGCCACCATAAATACAGAACTTGTGATATATCGACAAACTAAACAAAACTCGTGTTAACGGTCGGGTAAGTAATAGCTCAGTTAAGTTCTAAACGGTCTGAATTTACGATCTTATCCCAAATTTATTACTCTGAAACACGCAACGCGCGGTGCTGCGCTAGTCGCCGAAAAGTCCGTGTTTTGGATTAAACTATTTAGTTATAGTACTCCATCGGCTCACTTTACGTCCCCACTGAGCGGCTCGGGGTCTACCCTGTTATTAGGGGTGACTAGGCCATAGCAACCACGCTGGCCCAGTGGGGATTGAATTCACACAAATCTTTAAATTTCTTCGCAGATATGTGCAGTTTACAATACGATGTTTCCGTTCACCGTTTTACACCGTTATCTTACGTCTTTTATATAATAATATTAGTAGATACCATTTTTTTGTTGATTTATTATCGTTTGTTGTAATTATTCCTGGGAAGCTTGTATTAGGATATGGTTCACGACCGCTACATTGGTAGTTCGTACCCTACCCGTAACCGGATATTTTATAATACAGACTTGAAGATGGAAGTATTACAGTTTCTATACTAAAGTGGCCACTCTCTAGCCAGTAGCCAGGTAATATATAAATTAATTCGCTCATTACCATTTAACTATAAGATGTGTACACACAGATGTGCCAACACGATGCATTCAACTTTCTATACTTGATACACCGCGCTCGAGTAAAGCAGTTCGATGCCTAATCCCTTGTGTATAAACAAGGAATTAGACATCCAAAAAATGTTTCAATATCAGCAGAGATCACATCGTCTAAGAAAAGCTTACTGAAAGGTAGATTTTTGTTTTAATTGTATAGTGTAAGGCATTTTTCATAGGTATGAAGCCGCGTCTGGATTCAGACCTATGAAATGGATGGACTATTACATCGCGGAGCGGGCGCACTTCTGAACCGCATTAAGTGATGTTTACGAGCCACTGGAAACGCCATTATGACGTCATAATAGCCTCCGTAATTCACTTCTCACCTGGCAAACGTTTGCTAGAGTACAGTACATTTTTACAATGTTTTAATGACAGCAATATACCGTTACTCTTACAACTCCGCCGACACCTTCGCAACTGGACTTCGAGAAAAAGTTAATTAATAGTCTTCATTTTTCTAAACTACGATCTATGTCAAATTTCATCTAGATCCGTGCGACCGTGGAGATTCCTTGTATCAAACATCCATCCATCCAAAACGTTGGTACCTATAATAATATAATACTAGTACAAGTTAGTCTTTGCGCGCGTCTTCGCCCGCACGAAATTCTCACATAACTGTTTTGGTCTTCTAATTTGATTCTCTTTGCACAACCATGCATGGCTCGTACAAGGACCTCGTAGAGTAAATTAATACGACTTTAAAAACTATAACAAAGGCTGATCGCCAACCTCGCGTGCCGGCTTGTAGTTGCTCTACTCTCCAACCTTATCCGATAAAGACATGAACATTTCGGTAATTTAAAATCTAAATAAAAATAAGTAGATTTATGTTTGGAAAAATATTTCCCTCATACCAAAAAAGTTAATCTTAACATGACACAACATCCAATCTACGAAGAGACGTCTTGTAAAATCTCCCTCCCCCCCCTTCCCCCCTCCCCCCGCCCGCCACACTTCTGAGATTCATCTGTCTCATGACAAGGCAGAACATATCAGTGTCGCTCTTCGCCATTTAAGGTATTACAACAAAATTCAATAAAACACAGACTCTTACTAATATTACAGATGCAAAACTTTAGAAGAAACCTTTGTTGCTAAGTATCTCCAGAACAGCTGAACAGCTATCACTGGAACCCGGCAGAGATGTCGGACAAAGTTTGAAAGAACACATAGTTTAGTAACGTCTTTTTTATGTGCGGAGTCGCGGGCGACGCCTAGTTATATTTAAATGCTAAATATTGCATCGGTGTTTGATCTGATCAGGTTTGCGGTACCCTGATCCGAGGAACGCACATCGTGGCATCTTTGGAGGAGGTGTACGCCCAGCAGTGGGCGACGTGCGACTGTTATGCTGCTGAGGAGATTTATGTTACCATGTTACGAGTAAGAGAAACGTAGAGTTCTGTTACGTAAAATCACTTGTTTTATGGTTCTTTAAAAATGCTATGTTTTGTCATTTTTAATATGTCTTGATATAAATTAGGAATGAACGAGATCCTGTTCTATTAAAGCCAGGTGGAGCGTCAAGATTTGCTGATTCAGTTTGTAGCATTCCTTGAGACATTTCAATCAACGCGCAAATTACTTTTTTTTGCTCATTTCTTTCGTTGCTTGGAATTTATTGTAACGGAAATCTTCAATTCGTTGTACTTGAAATGTTCGTGTCTCAATACGAGGGCGAGGTCGTGGTCTACGGGCCGCGAGGGATACTCGACCAGCTAGCTGCTGTATATTCTACAACTGTTGATATTATCAGGTAATAATTATTAGTAATTAACAATATTAAAATATCTGTACGTGATATAAAAATTGCGAACACATGTTCTTTTGTCTATCTCTCCGTAAGTCCATGTTTGTTCAAGGCAAACTCCGGAACTGCTGGACTGATTGTGACGGGACTTTAATAGGAACTTTAATTAAAAAATAAAAAAAAAACATTGACCACATTTTTCAATATGTTAAACTAAACGTAACTCGTTATTTACACCTGAGCGCAGGCGTTGGCAATTTCAAATGTTTATTTTATAGCTCGACGGCTGTTGCACGTACGTTGCGTGACAGCCTAGTTGTATAACCTTTAGATATCATCTAAGTCTCAAAAGTGCGACTAAAAAAATCCATTCCTAGTTTCCCCGTAGTAGATATTACGTCAAACGTGTACGAAACACTAAATCAATAGTTGATAAATCTACAAGTTACTAATTACCGCGCGCTTACATTATCGAAACACTATATTTATTACCTTCTCTGCCCTTCTCGTGGCGGAATACCACGGTTAGAGAAGATTTTTATAGCAACATTTGTCGAGCCTCCGATTATGTTAAAATAGTAAAGCGTTCGTTGACAGTATACATCTGCACTATGTTCAGGTGAGCTTTCTTTTAATCGACAGAGGAAGGGATAGTAAAGTTATTACATCTACAATCCTACCCTGGTCGAATCTCTTTCCCATCTCTTTAACAAAGATGTAACGCAATGACGCGCTCTCCGCTAGTTGTGAGTCCAGAAAAGGATTGATATGATTAATATGTCGGATCTCCGCGCGTGAACATCTGTTCAAACATCGTAACAAGGGTTCGTTATTTATTTTGTTGTTTTCGCCCCCAATTTGTTAGCACATAATAATATTTAGTACAAGCGGCTCATCCATCGTAACACGTAACTTATATATGACACGTAGCAAGGAATTTCTACACTAATAGATAGGAAAAATATCATTCGTAAAAATCTATTCTTTGTTAGAACGCCTCTAAGTGACATAAGGTAACTAGGGATGAGGAACATATAAACAAGAAGGTGATGAGATTCTCGATGGTTATAAAGGTAGAGGAATACTGAAGGTGTGAATTGTGTGAAAGAGGATATGCGTAAGTTCAGATATGACGACTGACAGATGTACGGTAAGTACACACTGCGCCGACCCTGCGCTGGTAGAGGACACGCTGGTGATGAAGTGGTGGCGCATTTAAAATGAAATACGACATACACGAGCGTGTTCTCGTCGCCGCTTTGCTTCTTTATAATAAAAAAAAAACCAATCCTAACAGTATTTCGTATACTACAGAACTCAATATTTGCTTGTTCGTATATAAACTCATTGAGCTGTATATGCTAATTCCGTACACACGTAACAACTTTTTTATTTACAAATACGCGAGCTAATATTAAAAATTAGTGATGAATAATAAATTGAAATACATTATAACGTTACGATTTCACTTTATCCTGTTTCCATTTTATGAAATTTCCTTTTATCATACGAATGAGATTTAAATGTCTGACTAAACAGGACTACCTCGCTTTTATATGATTAAACAATAGATTTATTATTACGTTACGTATCATCACGTAAGGATACCGTACTCAGAGTTACATGGAATGGACACTGATACTTAAGTTTCACATCTTCACTTTTGTCTACAGAAGTATTTTATTGTAAGGTTCGATTGCTCAGTTACAACTAGAGGGATGTAGCGGGTTTTAGTATACATGATCTGTTTGCTTAAGAGACTATTAAGCGACCCTGAGTGTGGCACTGAGTGTAATAAAACATAGCCGTATTACTTTTTCTTGCAATCAATACTGTTCATCTAAACACGACCAAATCTTATGATCAAATGTAAAATCTTAATTAAAAATAGAATTTTTTAATTCATTTGAAAATATGAATGTATATAGGTAAGGTACGTTTTCGCTGTCATGCATCAATTTAATTACATGAATCATCTCTTTAGTCAATAATGTCGTGACCGTGTCTTTCCAACTAAGTAATGAAAGTTTTCCTAACTCAGCCATCCTCGCTGATTAAATTTCCATTTGATATTTAATCAAGAAATCTGCAGATTTGATTCTCCAACAACAAGGATGCAAAACTTGATATCTCCAATTCGTCTGCAGGCACATTACTAGGATTGAATCACAGGTGGGGGCGCATTAGTGGGATTAATTCCCCGTCCCTTGCACACGGTATAAACGCCAAGAGTTTCTATGAATCCTACGTAAAATGTCATAACTCGATTTCTTAATAATGTCAACAATTGGCGTTATTTCGTTACCAATTCAATTTAGAGTCCTTCAAGAACGTACGAGCTTACCTCTTTCTCAAAGGTCGGCAGCGCATCCGTGGTTCCTCGGGTATTGCAGATGTCCACGGGCGTCGATGATCACCTTCAAAAAAAAATTGTCCTTTATCAAATCTGTTACACCATCTTTTCATTCAATAAATGAACATTTGAGTATCTTATTGCAATGAGCATTTTAATAAGATATATTTAATAAGATATTCGTCGTCCGTGTAACATGTTTGCTAAAATGGTCATCTTGAAAAATATGATTTTCTAGTTATGAATATATTCTTTAGGTCCCTCGGTTTACCCGCAGACGTCGGTGGCTCAAATCTCATTAATACCGCGTGTGTCATCTTTGGAATAGTTGACACATTTATATAATTAAATTTTCTTTACTATTTTAATAAAGAAGAAAATCTAATCTTTTTACCCAACGACTCGACGGTGATATGTACAGTATATAAGTAATGTTTCATGTGTGTACATCTGTTTCTGTAAGATAGGGAGCCAACGAACGGCGGGATCACGAAGGCGATCATGGACGCCATCAACATCTGCATTACCAGATGAACCACAGATGCATTGTCGGACTTTGAGAGAGAGGTACCCTCGCTTCTTGAAGGACTCCAAAAACTGGTTTGGTTATTACCAAGCCACCGAGAACAGACTATTCCACAAGCGGGCTGCGCGCGGCAAGATGTTGGGCGAAAACCGCTCCACCATTATCACCATTATTGATTTTGACAAGTACCGCACATGTTACATGACAAGCTATATAGGTACAACTTAGAACAGCTTAGAACTTGCTAGTTCTAATGATGCCAAGTTGAGTTACCCCGCTCGTTTGACACAAACTTGTTCTGTGTGTTCACGTAATGGATTTCACTGGAGTATTGTCTCCCGGTGTAATGCCCTGATGTGTTCTGGACACAATTATACATTGGCTTAACAAAACACTGTAAGATATTGAAATAAGAAATTCACTTGAAAAAGGATTTAATTTAAGTGTACATCAGGTACAGGATGTTTTTTACAAATTTATTGTGAAAATTATGTTAATGTTTTTAATTACATATAAAAAATACTACGTATATAACTTTTTTAACTCGAATAAAACTATCATTGTAACGATGCTTGATGCAGATTTTTTACCTTTTTTAAAGAAATTGCGCGAACTCTTAAATATAAAAATACAGCTAAAAAGTGTGTGCAAATATGAACCAATGGACGATCATAAAGAATGCCTAAAAATGTAATAGCATTAAGTTACTTTGACGTGACGTGCTCTGCAGAAGATCCAACTGTCGGAGAAACAACTGAACGTCACAAACAGAACTGGCTCCAGTTTGTGAGTTCAAAGCGACTTCTTTCTTGAATAATTCAACTAATAATATAAGAGAAACTTTTGTATTTTGAACAAAAACTTTTTATAATTCGTCAGTGTTGCTAGCAGTAGCGCAGATGTGTATAATGGTACGACGTAGATATAAACGATGTTAGTGCGTTTCTATAAAAATGAACCATCTTTGTTTGCACATTTACAAAAGAAAACAAATAACAATATTAATACATTGTGAAAAAGAAACTAAAACAACATGAAAAGTTCTTTCTTAATATAACAAATAAAATTACTCTCTCTTCATCATTACAAAAAAAAACATCAAAGAGAGACATATGATGAAAAAACATGACATGACAAGAATAAAGTAAATTTACTTTTTTATTGTATAAACCAAACTCTTTTCTTTACATGTATATCTGGTCACAATGTCACTGAAATTTAAAAAATATTCCGACACCCTTCGCCCTGACAATGTCAACAAAATGTCACAAAGTTCTATTAAGAGCTATATTGACATGTTTACATATGATTGTCTATGCCTAAGAACGTTAAACATAATATATTTTCCGATAGAACTGACCGCGATCAGCGCCCTCTAGCGGCTCAGATAAGCGAGTCCTCAAGTTAATTTGTATGTAACAATTAGTTCATTTGATAAAAAAATGTTAGCTCAAGTTTGTAATAAACCATCATCGGAAAGTAACAAATACATGTGTTACTATTTTCTTTATAATGTTCTTTCAAACATAAAAGAGACATTTCAAAGTCAATCATTTATGATGTGTGTGTGGGGAACCTTCCACATCTTCAGCGAACATTCCACAGACACACATACAAATACACAGACATCCACAGATACGCATACAAACATTCAGACAGCACACATAC
>JAODUI010000017.1:4011148-4031503 GCA_027563995.1 Papilio gigon | reverse complement strand
AGCGACGGGCCGCGAACGCGCGATAGTACCGTTCCCACTCACCCTGAAGATGAGCCCCCGATGGGCTCGAAACTAGTTGGTACTGACACCGAGTTGCACGTGAGTTAAGCCGTTTTATAAGTTATATAACTTTTAAAAGGTAAGAGAATTCATCGGTTCGGTGACATAGCGAAACCTAGTAAAGGAGTCAAGGCTTTGTTGAATCACTTATGTAAAGTATTAATGAGTCATTTACACATTATTAGTAGAAAAATATACTTCCATTAAAAACATTTTTTCTCATTCACGCCGGTTTCGTAATCCGTTTTCCAATGTTCAAACCATTTAACGCTGATTGTGCAACGCTGAAGTCTTTAGCGCCGTCACAAGCTTTGTTATAGTGTTTAATTTTTGTCACATTTACTAAGTGAAATTTTAGGTGGATGTTGTCATTATTAAGATGAAAATTGAGATTTTTTTCTTTTGTATGGACATTTGGTATTCTACGAATTTAATAGTAGATCATTTTACATGCGTTCAAACTTTCTAAACTGTTGTATTAATGTAGTTAACTACATGTTGTAAAAAAAATGTTTAGACGGAGATTTGCTTAAGCAATTATATTTCATTAATGGCATTCACTAACAAATTTTACACAAAAAATACATATCTTGTTTATTAGGTCATCTAGCGGAAAATATTTAACTACGCAAAAGTTACAACAAAACTTTATATTAGAAGTTGAATTGCCTTTGCCGATAGATGGCACAAAACATTTTAAACACATTTTACTAGTAATTGATGTTGTTTATACTTGACAAAGATAGATGGCACTTATTTTAAAAGTGTCGTCTTTCTTTAAATCGAAATCTTTAATCGTAACGCATTCTTTCTTCCAGTAGACGCCTTGTCGTATGAGTTATCATACGACCCTGCGTTTGCTGCCACCATATGTGAGCGTATTTGTGTGTGCCACGTCATTCCTGGATTCCTCTTCGGCCGACTCCGCGTCGTTTGAGGTCCTTCCATCGTTCATGGTGGGCAGGTCCTCATCCGTATATTTATTACAGCCTAGATGTTTGGATACTGTATGTTGTTTTGGCTTGCAAGTCCTTGTTTTTTTCTTTTTTTATGTTTTTCTTTAAAAAAATTGCCAAAGACTTTTACTATGTTATTTCTACAATCTTGAATTTGTTTTTTATTTTTTGTGTTACTTCTTAGTTTATCGATCAACACTATCTTAGCGATTACATCCTCCTCCAATACTCTGTTTTTCCTCAACTGTTCAGTTAAAACTGTACGTGTGATAGGCTTAATACATCAATAGACAAAATGAAAACAATCGACGTAGTTAAAAAGACAGGTCAACGAGGACAATGGGTTCGTATGAACCAATTTTGCGGTTCAGCTGGTCGGATCGTGTAATAGTTGTGTTCAAAATCTGCACAATACGGGGCACAATAAACACGATACGAAACTGGGCCGTCGGCCGACACTTTGTGGATACAGTTTGATTAAATTGGTCAACTCCGTTTTGGTGAAGTTAAGATTATTATATGAATAGATTAGATGCACTATTTAAACAAAATAATAATACAAATGCTTGATATATTATTTAGATATATTGCGGTAACACAGTCCATGTATAAGCTACTATGTGACCCGCGACTTGGTCAGTGAAGTATTATATTAAAATGTTCTAGTGAAACTTCTCGTCTGTCCGCAAGTCCCCGTTTGTTGCGGGTAATCTCCGAAACGGCTAGACAGATTCTGACGGGAATGTAACTGAAATCTAAGTGATGCATGCCGGATTCACTTTGGTTTCTTTCTTTCCACCCTGAGGAAGTGGCGGTACTCGGGTCGTACAGAAGTAGAATAATAAGTTTTAACATGAAATTGCTTTCTACGTTCGGAGCTTGTAATAAAAGTAGTGGAAGCCATCGCGGGGCAAAAGCTTCCGTCGAGCAAAAACTTTAATACGTATTAAAGTTTGTACTCACGGAATTTTCGACAACAACAGAAATATTTTGTCGTCGGAAGATTTCATGCATTTTTATTAGGTATCGGAATATTTCGTACATAGCTTCGGTATTGTAATAACTTTGTGTAATATTTAAGAATATATTGTCTAGATAAGAATTGTGGAGCTTTATACGTAACATACTGATTTTCTAAATAGAATATGTCGGTATGTTATTTTCGCGTGTTATCTATCAACTGAAGAGAAGACATATAAAGTGTATGTTTGGGTATTGCCATCAGTTGAATTTTGAAAATAATTTTCAAAAACGGCAATAAATTTTCCACCTAAAAGGTTTTTCAGAACAATTTGTCGAACGGATGCTCTCAGGAAAATTGCACGCAGCGTGAAGCGAACCTTTATTATTTATAGTCCACTGCTGCTTTTTCGAAGTATTGGAATCACTTTTTAAATTGAAAAATACATAAGACGTTACGTCATGGCTTCAAGAGTACTGGTGAAGAGAGAGTCTTGGTTCCTCTAAAGACTTCTGGCGAGCAGCCTGAAGTGTAGAGATCACCGTGTGGTTGAGCCGCATTTTTTCCAAAGACACACAGAGACTATTTATTTTTAAACACCTTTGTTCGTTGTATTCTATATCTAATTTCGTGTTATGAAAGTCAACAAGCGATAAAACTAATTTAATAGCTGTTTGCGCAGCGCGGTACAAAAGGCTGTCATTTCCAACAGCAGCCTTCGTTCACTAAGTCCCATTGTGACATCCCATCCCATTGAGACCTCGATCAATTGTTGAATGACGACAGTTGAAATTTTCGATTGGATTTTTTCATCCGGAAATCGTATTAATATTTATTTACTCAAACAATAGCTTTTTATTACTTTTCAATTTGAGTTTAAACAAGTTCTTTAATTTCATGCATTCATTACATTAACGACACTAACACAGCACGTCCTGGTCCTGGACTAGGTCGCCCCTAATAGAGGTGGCTACATGAAATGAGCTGATGGTGTATTGGGAAGATGCAAATTATTTCGTTAATGTTAAAAAGTAAATAAAACTGTAATATTAGGCTGTGCGTGGCGGGCCGAGGGAGGCCGCAAGAGTATCCTCATTAAAAATAATGAAGACAAAAATACGAAATATCTAGTATATTTTATAACTTTGCAAGAAAAAAAAAACATTAAATTTTCCTTCTTATTAAACTGCGGCTACGAAATTTACATTAAATATAATTTTAGTTTACATGTCTCTAGAAGTTTGTAAAGAATAAAATTGCGTATAATTTTTTTAACATTATTTTAGTTTTCTCTTACTAAATCTGACTTTTATACTATCCATATTTCGCCATACATATAAATAGCCCCGGACAATACTTTACTATGACTTCTCATTGTTTAAACACTTGTATGAAACATATCTTCATCTCTTTCCTTCCCTCTACAAACACGGAGCCGGCAATATGTTGCACATCGCCCGCGGTGTCACCTCGACTTACAAAACTTTATTCATACTTTTTGTTTAGGACTTCTTTCATAAAACATTGCCCAAAGTTTGATGGAAATAAAAGATCTCGAGACATCGTACTTCTTTTGTCTTGACACGAACAATATTTTTCAAACGCAAAACAAATGGCTCATAACATTTTAATATAAGTTACGTCTTGCGGTTTTTGTTGACTTGAATGGAATTTTCGAGATTTGAACCCTCCACCACGTGATCGGATGTCCGTACACTTAACGATTAGACAATTGGCTCTTCAATTAGTGTATTTACACCTACCGAAGAGCCAATTGTCGAGAGCAAATTTCCGCAACATTATTTATATTTTATGTAAGTTTTGAAATTCGTCAAAGAATTTATTAAATTTCGATTAAAGTAGAGGAAGACCGAAGAAGGTGAGGATGGATTGTGTGAAAAAGGATATGCGTAAAAAGTATGTCAGTTCAGATATGAGCTGACGGAGATGTATGGAAGAGTGCATACTGCGCCGACCCTCCGTAATGGAAAGCACAGGTTGATGATAAGTGTTATGTACGTATGGACATGCACCATGCGTGTAATGGAACGGTCGGCTGCGCCCGACCGCCACGTGTAGGCGACGTGAATAAAACAGGCTGCACTGAACAAGCTTGTCACTCCCATATCTATCAGGCTAAAAGCCTGCGTAAACTGTAAAAATAATATAAGTTATTACTTAAATTAACCCGTATTATAAGTTGAGCTTGGAGAACACTTAGGCGCGGGCCGGATGAACTTACGTAGCTTAAGATATCCGAGTAAAGTTATTGGCTGTGTCATCTCAACTTGAACGTTCAAGTCGCCGGTGTAACGTAGTTAATGGTCTATTAAACCAACAGCTTTGAAACTAAGCGCGGCCAATAAAGTAAGAATACTGAATAAGTAGAATTACATTATAAAGAATTTTAACATGCATTAAAAAAAACTAAAAGGCCTTTTCGAACCATCAATATCCTAATCGTTTAAATGACACGGACTACCGGTCGTGGGTTCGAATCCCGCCATTCGACTACTGTTGTGAACCATAATCCTAGGACACTTTTAAATAAAAACACACATGTTCCAGGTCACCTGGAATGGATGCGAGAAACGGTAGTAAATTAACAAAACATTTTGATGCAGTCATAGTTTTATAGTTAAGCGCACAGACAAGCTTTCGTTGGTTCGAATCTCACTCTACTATTGGAAAAGTGTATAGACAGCTTTTATAGGTTAGTATCAATTTGGGAGCCGCCGTTCCGGCTTTATCTCAAAAAATAATCGCAACGAGCGGCTGAAACCGTGACGTTCGCAATTCCAGCTCATATTACACGGTAAAGTTTTTTTATTGACCAATGAAATAATAATTTTCATTCAGACACTAAAGGTTCAAGGTATAAATGTTTCGTTCGACTTTCCTTCTATTCAAGAGATCAAGTTTATTTATCATCCTTTTCAATAACTTCTATACTAAAAAATAGCAAACGAGCAAGCGACCATCTGGATTTGCCAAAATAGCGAACTGGTCACCGATGATGATGAAGGGTTGCTGACCTTGAATGTTCAACTTATCCTGTCCCTGCCAAATCAACTTTCTTAAAGGCAAATGTTCGGTAGAATAAGAGGGCTAAATTGGACCTCTGGCACGCGCACTAACCAGACAAACTCAACAACAAGAGTCTCTTCGACTCGACGTGTCTTCTGTGCGGTCATGTACTACGCCGGGCGAACGGGCCATTCTTGCATATAATGTTACTGCGGGTTGTAACAATGTTAAATAACCGAATATCATTTTTGTAAAATAATTTGTTTACGAGCTGTTTTCGTACTAAATATGTCACCGCTCTAGACCTTCGTATACTAGGAGTTATCAACAATCAATTCCGCTCACAGTGCAATAAGATCGAAAACATACCATAGCAAAATATTTGAGTATTTAATTATGCTCATAGTGTCATAGTTTCTATCGCGATATTCGATCTTAGCGTGTTAAGCGTGTTAAGCGCCTCACTTGACGATATTGAATACTAAATCCAATAATGTGATAGAAAACATTCGTAGCCAGGACGCAACAATTTCATTTGGATTACAAACTGGATTGGAATCACATTACATTGTTTTGAAATTCACACGTCCGCTGTGATCGCGCTCTTTGAATTCATGGCTGAGTCTACTGTACACACGAGCGGATGACAACAGTATCGATGTCGCTTTCGCTCACTTGGAATAAACAGAGACAACAGATAAGCTGTGACACAGTGCAATTCCAGATGAAAATGTCTGTGTTGATTAATGACATATAAAACAACTTTGTGGTTCATTGACACCGTGCGCCGAGTGCGGACGACCACAGATTATATCACAAGAAATATTCACGTAAAACAAACGAACTTAACAGATTATTTTTCATTGGATATTGATTAAAAAAAATGTTGGCGCTAAGACATTTATTATGTTACTTAGCTACAGACCGACTAATTAATCAGTTGTCATGAGTCATGCTAAGTGATACGCTCACTGGCGCCCTCTGTCAACGTCAAAAGTCAAACTGTGGTACCGTAGTTGTACTTTCATGTTATTCTTTCATATCGTTTCCAAAGCCTCGGGTTTTACATGTTTGATGACAGAACTAAAAACATCACGCACTGTATGTACTGTTTCTATAACGATTAAACGAACGCTTTAACTAATTTTGATACTAGTTTGCATTTGGAACTAAAACGCATGAGATCAGCTAATTTATTAAGAAGATAATCATATCTTTTTTTTCTGAACAGCTCATCTATCATTTTTAAAAACAAAAAGTTAACGGCAGCCGAGTGCGCTTGGCTCGACACTTCGAAAACAAAGCTTTTGCTGGCAACGAATTTGCATTCTGTAACCCTGGCCTTCGAATCTCTGGCGCCGAACAAACTTATTAAAACTTTTAACGATTCTAGAATAAAACATGTAAAGCAATAACATGCTTTCAGTTTTACTTGTACAGTTGAACTAAGAACTGTACAGTTTTTTTTATAATAGACACTAAACTAACGCTTGATGACAACATCCCAGCTGATGCCAAGCGATGATCTGGTCAAAAGGTACGTGCTAGTTTAGTAAGTATTGCCTTAACTCTCCTCTTGAAGGCCCCCGCGTGGCACTTGGACGGAAACACTGACGCCGGCTACTTATTGCACTGCTTTGCTGTGCGCACGATACACGTTTGAATAAAAGTTAAATTTATGCTTACATACGTAAGTTAAAACTGAAACTGTATGACGGCCTTGGTAGTATCGAGTCCAAGAAGTGCCATGGAAAATAAATATTTCCTCACTCACGCAATCCATCCACACCTTCAGTCTTCCGCTACCTTTGGAGCCGTCCACATTCAGTCTCATCACCTGCTTGTATGTTGTTGTTCATGTACTCAACATCCATACTACCATTAATAAAACAATCAAAATGTAACAAACCACTTTATGCCGCGATCTTCTTTTTTTTTATTAAAATATCAGTAGATTTTTGTTAATTTACTAATATTTCTTGTAACCATTCCTAGCAAGCTTGACAAAGCAAATGTTAGGATATGGTTCGCGACATTAATCGAATTGCAGGATTCAAACTCACAATCGTTACATCGGTAGTCCCTACCAATAACCATTAGGCTATTGGATTTTGACTTTAATTTTTTATCTGATAAGTATTTTTGACTTGTTTTTCTAATATGTTTGACGATCAATGTGTTTCCTTTCTTTATTTATTTAGTGCTGTTGTTCCCCGGTAACTGGGGACGACAAAACCGCGTAGAATAGTTCATCGGCCTTAAGTCAATGCTTCGTTAAACCTCCAACGCGACCTAATGAAGCAATAAATCACACGTCCAGCTCGCCGCCGCTGCTGTGAGCGACCGCTGCAGCTAATGATACCGCCATTAGACGATGTTGGGAAAGAAATCTGATATTTTCTGGTAATCCCTTAAAATAGAGGAGAAATAAAGCTAAAACTAATATAAGTGCCTAATTACTATATTAGTAATAGATAGAATAGTCATCTTTTTTTATTAGTTTAAAACGCACTTATCGTTTCCAATTGTCTGTTGTTGGGACCCTCACTGCACGTCCCCGCTGAGGGACTTGGAACCTATCCTATTATTAGGGGTGACTAGACTCACTACAATTCGTACGAAGACTATTTTGAACATAAATGGCCCGTAATATGTCACATTCACTCTGAGAGAGTTAACTTAAACGAGATGTATGTGACGGCACCCTTTACCCGACTGTGCGATAAACTACGTACTACGCACTACGTGGAGTACGGACTACAGATCTAGCGGTCATGGATTCAAATCTCACCATTTAATTCTTTGTCGTGAAGAACGTCCTCACACAAGTTTTTTCAAGCTTACGTAGAATTGTGATAAGAATTATTAGTAAATTAATAAATCTACTATTATTTTACTAAAAAAAGACGGCAACGTTTAGATATAACAAAAAAGTTGTTTGTTTACAATGTTGCAAGGAAAGTATTCACATGGTTCAAGTAATTCTTGACAATGATATGCACTCGATATGATATGTTCACTCAAGTTTCCCTATGCATGTGACTTAACTGTGACTAAATCGAAGTCCCCGCGGCGGCCGGCGTCTCGCGAGCTCCTCCACCTCCCGCCCACTTCCGCCTTCACCCTCCCATTTCCGCGTCCGTCAATATTGGGATGAATTATTAAGTCGGCCTTCACACCCACACGATGTATACGTCACTAATACATCGTAAATTCCTCTTACTTGTAATGTACCTTATCTCTAATTTGATAAATATTCACACACAAAAAATGATAAAGGAAACCTAGGCGAGACCAACAAAATTACCAAAGGACTTCGAATTAGTACCAAGGATGCTGCATGAACAATAGCAGCAGGTTACAAAAGAAATTTGGTCACCATTGCTCGTCAGTTGACAAGATTTTATAAGCTAAATAGAAATGATAGAAGGATATCAATTTGAATCAATCCTATTGTGAATAATAAACAATTAAGTAGTATAATAAGCAATAGAAAAAAACTTTTTAACTAATAATAAACATGAGAAATGTTCCGTCTCTTTATATTTTTACTAGACAAGCTATAGATGGGCGGAATTCACTATTAATATGTGACTTACAAAAGTTTAGCGTCAGATACTTGTAGAGGTTGTATTTGTGAAGGTACTTTTTGTGTGTTCTCGAATGTAAGGGAAACTTTGATAATTAAACTTTTATAATGATCAATATAGCTCAAGGAACTGGAATTATATACCACCTATATACTCGGAACGTAATTGTTTTAACTATGTTACGTACGACCTTAGCAACCGCGCAACAGATTTGAATTACTTCTGTAGAAACAAGCCCTCACACTTACGAAAACATCGAGACGCAACCTGCGCATTTATATTTAAAACTCAAAGATATGTGTGAAGTTAACCAGCACTAGGCGTAACCGACTATGGCCTAGTCACCCCTAATTTGGATAGACTCGATGCCTTCTATGTGGACATATGTGAACGGACAAGTGAGGATAACTAATACATAGTTTCTATGGGACTGTTCAAGTAGCCAATCGACTCTGAGTGTGGCAGTTAGCAATGGATAAATAATGATACCTTTTATAAGTTACATTTCTATAAACTTCACTTACAAACTTCAATTGAAATTCAATTTACAGTTTAAATAGTTTGAATATTCGCTTCCTGTAAGTTTTGGGAAAGCTCGCATTATCCTAAAGCTTCACACGAGGACAGAACAGTGGGTTAGAATAAAAGACAGTTATTTTAACAAGCCATTTGAATTCACCACAATAACCAAGTGACCGCACACGAATATATTTATTTATAGACTTGACACCTTGAGTTCCGTTAATCGGCAGATGTATTGACACTAATGTTTAATTTCGCGCTTATGTAATTTTACACGAGGGCAGCACAGTTGGCCAGAACGATGCTATTGTTACGTACGATATGCGATTCCACAATCTGGACTGGACTGCATCTGTTCTGCCGACCTGGTGTCAAACTGATCTTAGCTTTAAAATATTTTTAATCGCTTCCCGCGGTTCTGTCCCCGCGGGAAATTATCCGACCGCTCCAAGTCTGCGCTGATTTCATTAAATAATGCGGCTCTAGGTGCAGCTCGCGGACGGAAAATTGAATAATGACGTCGGCCATAAAGATCTTTATAAAAAAACCATAGGCAAAAATAAATACAAGTCATGTCTTGAATTTCTTTGCAATAGTGTTTTCTATGCGTCCTATTCCCTGTCAATTAAAGGTAGGTCCCTCTCTCTTCCCAGCCTTCGTCCCACATGGTGGGGTCATCCTTCCGCGTCAGTCAACTTAGCGAGGCGTACCTTAAGGTTACAAGTTGGGAAATACGTCTTTAGCTGTGCGCGTCTGTCGATTAGAGAAAGATACGTAACATTTGCATAAGCGATCCTATCACTCCTCTCACCTCTTCCACATTCATATATTTATTTTAAATATATTTATTGATAATTTAAACTAAAGATAAATTTGAATTTCTAATTGTTATATCAACGTGCGGTATGTCGAAGCAGAAAGGTCTCCGGCACAAATTGCGGCCCCGCAACATGGATTTGCATAAATTGAGGTATGACCCAAAAATAAACTATTCGACGTGACATTAGCCGAAACTAGCGCAATGCAATATAGAGCTTAAAGTTAAAACTAATGTACGTGTGGCGGGTAAATATTGAACATCTTAATGCGTCTTAACGCGGTTGGATTTAAGAAGTGCAATTGACGACCACTAGATCATTTCTTACGGCTGCTTGGAGCATCTTTGGACTCTCTTTCATACACAAGTGATATCTGACCATAAACAAAATGTAGTGGTAGCAATAGCCTAATAGTTATGGGTAAGAATTGCCGATCACATGGTCAACGAGTTCGAATCCTGAGATCAACTAGTGTCAACCACATCTTAGCACAAGTCTAGTATTTACTAGGAATGATATCAAAAATATTAGTAAATTAAATGATCTAGTAATATTTTCTTGGCTTAAGTAAAACTGTGAAAAGTGCCTATCTCTACTTACCTAGTTAATATAAGTTTCATAAGTGGGAGAACAAGGCAGCGAACAGTGCAGTGCTGGAACTGGTGATGTTCTTTCTCCTCGATCGTAGTAAATAAACGACGATCGCTTTTACGTCGCAGGAAGCCCTTTTCGTCTCGAGCGTACCCGCAGGGAATTAATTAGAGATTCTAAATTCTCGAGGCTTTATAATTCCCCCCACCCCTCCCCTCCGCCGCTACCAACAAGATAATAAGGCTTAATCAGGGGCAAGACACGAATTTGTTTATGTCCCAACGAGATTAAACTTGTTGCAAAGATAATTGGAGTTCGCGAAGTTCATAAAAGTTTGCTACAGTTACTTCTACTTTTACTTCATGTTCAACATTGAAAAAGGTTTTATTCCAACATCTTGCTTTTAATATTTCACCGTCTGCTATTATTTATAAGAACAAAAAATGTAAATAATACTTAAATAAGATGAACAATGTCCTTAAGGTATTGTTCTATGTCCTTTCATATTCTTTTAGTCTTCATCTTTAAATAAAACTATCGCTGCTAACAACAAATTTCATTGACGACTTATCAATTTTTCTGTGTATAGTGAAAAGATTAAACTAATAAAGAGCGCACAATCGAGAGCTTAATGCAATATCTATGTTACTTTCCGTCAATAAACTCATTGGTTGATGGAATGGATCTTCCATCTCGTGTTGATAAATTCGAATCCTATCATTCGACTATTAACGTAAAACTTGCAAGAAATATTAGTGAATTAACGAAAATTTGCTAATATTAATAAAAGTAAGGGTTGAAGGTCTATTAAAGGTCAAAAACTTTTTATTGCTTGCAAAAATAAGAATCCGAGTTCACGTATAATTTATGTCCTCGTAAATTCCGGCAGCTCGGCGACCTTGGGAGGGGACGAGCTTTCACTGGAAAAATGTTTTACGTGTAAAAAAGGTGTTCCGAAGTAACGATGGTAGTTACGAATTGGTTGAGTATATTTAAGGGGAGATTTGCGTTGTAAAAACCACTGGAATAATCTTTATAATACGAAATCTATATTGGACATTTGTTGATGAAAACAACGGCTAAAGGAATTTGGACAGAGTTTGAATAAAGACCCGTAACGTCATGCAAAGAAGCTACTTGGGCATATCGAAACACCGATCGACTGTCGTAGAACCTGTTCTTGTTTTTTTTGACATCAGATATAAAAAGATAGTTTTCAGACGCCGGAAGGCGGCAGCTGAAAACACCAAGCTTTGTCATGGGTAAATTATATTTTATATTCTATTTAAAAGTTATTTCGATTAAACAATAAAACCTCAGCGTCGCAACACGGCGTCACAAGTGTCATTTTACATCGCGCATATTTTTTTTATATCTCTACTTAGATGATGGGGATGTGACGGGAGATCTGATCTCGCTTCCCCCGGGAAATACAGAATAACTTCTTGAGTTCTCGTTACGTTTCTTATAATTTAAGATGTTCTATTAATTAAATGGAGTAATCGCGTTTAATCTTAATTCCCGCAGCCTCAAGAAATATTTCAAAGAATTTTTCGTCTCTAACCTACTTAAGAGTTCCGCTTGCTTGAAACATTTTAATTGACTTTCATAATAATCTCCAGTTAAGTCGTACATGTTCCAAATACTGATGTTATCTACGTCGCGTATTTTACTCGCATAGTGACTGCTGCACTCATAGTAAAATAGTTTCACTTAGGAAAAGTAACGATAAGGGGCTCTGTTAATGCCCTGTTAAAGACAGTGTTAAGTGACCGTGAACAAGACATCCTTAAAGATTTAAATATATTTAGATAACATCAGAAAACGAGATGGACGCCAATCTTAGTTCTTGCGATAATGAACTTTATATCCATCAGGATACAGTTCTATCGTTGTATTCGTTTAAGCAAATGCTAGAAAATACCGAACACAAACCTCCACTAATGCGAGAAAGATTTTTTTATCACAAAAGGAAAATTCGATTTAAAGCCATTGATCCGCGATCATCAATTATTGGCGTAATACATCCGAGGTAACTTAGCGGAAATCTTTTTATTGTAAACCACAAATACATTGCGTGTTTGGAGGTAGATCGTACCGATCGACAGATAGACGTGTTGCAGATAAGAGAAGATGATAGTTAGATTGATGATAGACAAAGATAGATAGAAAAAATCGAATATTAACCGTTTGGTATTTACATCATATAACCGAGTTAATTAGAATTAAAAAATAACTACCATCCTCAAACTTTTAACCATTAAAACACTCTAATGTAATATTTGTTCAAACTCAACTTTATAAAGTAGTTCCAAACCACATTTTCGATCCATTTCGTCCGCAACAGTTATAAAGCCACACTACTTTGATATTGGAACAATAGTTAGGAAAACATAACCCTTTTCCGAGGCACCTCTAGCCCTTTATTAGCTCTATAACAATAACACTGGAGCACTTAAGCCCATAATACCCTTGGGACAAGGTTAATCACAACTAAGTGGCAATTAAGGCTGCCGACTCTATTTCTGATATGACAGACAAAAATATCTCTTTGTTTGTGAATGCGTATAAATACAGTAATCATGAAAATTGGGTTTTATAAGTCACGCAAGTCTTTGCTGTGTTATATAGAAGTGGGTGAGAGAGAAATTAATTTAAAAATGTTACGACTTTTTTATATTAAAGAATGAATATAGATTTTTTTATTAAATGCTAGTGATCGCCTATTGATGATGATGACGATGATAAATTCGACAATTTATCATCATCATCGGCCTAAGACCGCCCACTGTTGAGAGTAGGCCTCCCCCATCGATCCTGAGCCGCCCGCATTCACCTCCTCAATCTGTACTGTCATCAGTACTTCTTGCGATACGCCTGCCTATTCACAATTCATAATTCAAGAATTTTCTAATTCAAATTGGCTCCATACACCATCAACAAATTCTAATAATAACAATCTAAATATAGACCTAGATAAAGTATGGACGGTGCGCAATTGGTAGTAAATGTTAAAAGCCAATCATTTTAAGTACAGTATCGGAACACTCACATTTAATGATTTCCAATCGTCACATCTGCGGCACGGCGCTGTTCCAATAGATAGCAACTACTATTTTGAACACGTACCGGGCAATCTTTCAATCATTAACATTTCATTGAAGTTGTATTAAAAATGTAACTCTATGTATGATGGTGAACTTTCAACGTATGGGTACGTTCCCATCTTTTCACTGACTGTGTTGGTCTTTCAGAAAGGATCGTCGAGCTGCCTTCTTGTCATCCTTTCCTCTGATAACCTCATGGCGGTCTTAATACAGAGTCCGTACCTCGCCTGGAAAGTGCTGGGCCAGCAGGTGATCGGCTTCTTGATCTATGATCCTCCACTTTCCCTACTACGACTGGTTTGACTAGACTACCTGATTGTCTCCGAGCAATATGGCTAAAGTAGTAATGAACTTCCTGGTCAAAGAAGAGGGTGAGCCAGGAGTACACCATAGAATATAGGAAGACTGTAATCTCTACCTTCCTCCTAAGTTACGGGCGGGATTATGAATTTGCCTTTATGTTAAGTTTGACTGGCAGCGGACGGAACCCAGTCGTAATTAAATTGCAAATATTAAAAGTTATTTTGAACTATTTTACTCATCACTTAAGGATATTTCATTTCAGTTTTATGATTTAAAAAAAAAGCAAAAAGCGCAACTGACAAAAAGTAGACACCGCATTTGATTTCGCCGGAACAAGACCCGTTGACGCTGAATAACCGAGTTGACTCTTTTTCTTTTATTCTTCGCAATTCAAATGCGAACATTCCTCGGTGGACGAGTTTTAACTTCGTGCAAAAATGTCGTATTTTTTACTATTATTCTATCAAGTTTTATGGGTTTTCGTCGAAAAAATCTACCTTATTTGCAACGATTTTAAAAATAAATTAAATAATAATAAAAAAGCGTAGGTAGTAAGAGTACTAATTTAAAAGCTACAGTCGCTTGATTTTTTTTATAAGAGGAGGCGCGGACGAGCGGCGAGATCAGACAGCTAGACGTCGACGCATTTTGTAAGCTTTGAGATATGCAATAACTAACAGGACAGTTTTTAATTGTATCTATACGAAAACAGGTCTATAAGGAACAATTGATTTTTACTCGTATCCCCTCGATTGCGCAGCTGCTACCTAATTGGTTATTTGTAAAAAAAAGCGGAGCTTGGCTCGTTGCAAAGAAGGAGGCAATGTTTTTGAAAATGTAACACCGCGCAGGACGCTGACTCTACGTCTATTTCATTATAACCCGAGTATGATCATTTTTTAAGAATTATGTTTTAGAACAGTCAATAAAGTATCGAATCTTTTAAATTAAATTATGTAGTTATAAATGATGTTGTAAATAAATTTTCGTAACTCGGCCCGTTTTCTAATTTAGCGTGCCGATAGGCGAGGCCGTAACGTACTGAAACTGAATTAAAAACGCGCCAAGTTGAAGAGCGTAGAGTTAATTCTTTCAATTTCCGTTGCTCAATATTTGAATTTTATTCGATAAAGGCTCGTAGAGAGTCGATTTTCTAATTTAAAACATTTCCGGAATATCGAGTTTTGTTATTCAAGTATAATGAACACCAAAAAGGCTTCGAAATAAATGTAAACATATAGAACTTCTAAGGCTCAGAGGTTAAGTACTTGTAATCTAGAGGTTCTGGATTCGACCCCCGCCATGTATCAACGTGTGTTAGAATATTCATATTTTATATGTACATTCATTCAACGTTCTTACGGCGAAGGAGACATTGTGATGAGAAGCAATTCAAATGTCAATGGGAAGTCAACACTGGCCAGCGTGGTTGACTATGGCCTAGTCACTATTAAATACTAGGTTGGGAAAGACAGAACCAGATGGATGGATGGTGTGATGGAAGATATGCGTAATACGAAAATTGTATGGAGTTCTTACTTTGCTAAGCCGTAGTGAAATGGGAATTGAACATATAGAGAGCCCAGATAGTTAGCTCAGCATGGCATGGCAGCATACTTTGCCATAGTCATTTCATCATATAACTGATAATCAAAGTGCGCTTTGTAATATATGTCGTGTGTACTGTGTTGTAAAGCGAGCAACATTTTTATCGTGTGTGCGATGCCAGTGACCCAGTTCCAGAGAGGCTGGTCGCCGCAGATTGCCCGGCCGACTAGTTCGGTATGCTTCAATAATTACGCATGCTTGCTGTTACATTCGAAATACCTTTTATAGCTACGTTAAGGGTACATTATTAATTATCGACATTTAAAACGGATACAAATTAATTATAAATGTTAACTCTTTAGATGATATACTACTTATAACACGGCTTAACTCACGTATAAATCGGTGTCAGTACTGACTAGTCTTTAGGTGATGTTACTTTTTTTATTTAACCGTGGGACATCGTTTTTAATAACTTTTTTTTTTATTTAAGTCAATTCGCTTAAAATTGTAGTGTCTGTAGGCATTATTTGAAATAAAAAATATATGTCATATATCGTGTAACAAAAAAACAATTGTATCTTTTTTGTCTGGGTGTCCGTAAGTCCGCGTTCTTTCTGGGTTATCTTTGGCTTAGAATAATGCTTAGTAAAAATAAAGATGGCCTCTCTAGAAATACTATAAGTGGTAGCAAGGTTTTGAAGTTTGTAAACTTTAAAAATCAATGTACTATGTATTACTACAGTGGGATGACACTGAACACAACACAGTAGACATTCTCTCGCAAAACGTTTTGTTTAAAGCCTCTCTATTTTATTATGTTATCAAGCCCCGCCGACCGAACACTTTGGAAAACTCTAGTGAGTCGTAAATTTGTCGAGACGTGAGAGAGTGTTCGATCGGAGCCGATACCAAATAAATCTTTCTGTAATTCTGAAGCGATTTAGAAGTGACGGGGAGAAGTTACTTTACTTCATTTTTTTTAAATCCATACGTCAACGTCTGATACGTGTAAACTAAAAAATAAGATCCCTTTTTACATTTTAACCCACGAAGAATTGCTCCCTTTCTAAATCAAACTAAGATAAGCAAAATTTTAATTGTTCGGTTTACAGTTTTGCCCATACACGTACGTTTTAACTATACAGTTTGACTGTTCAGTTAAAGCTGAAGGCGTGGAGTCAAAGTCTCAGTAATAATGTTTATTTATTAACTATACGAATAACTTTAAACAACTTTCTTTCTAACGAAAAATACTAAATCGTAAGTATTTTTTGGGTTATTTTTTCTTCGTTAATTTGTGCAGCATTGTGGAATATTCATAAAATAAAACGTTTAACTTTCCAGACGCGTCACAGATTTATTACAACAGAAACTAACTTAATACTGATTCAGGCCCAAACTTTTTGACAACATCTGCTCCAATTTACGACTTTGTCAAAATGTTCCGTCAACTTTGACGTTTTGAAGTATTTCTTAAGTGACATTTGGTTTTAATCTTTTGGATAATTTTTTTTATACATATAATTTAACCGTTATCCTGCTATGGCCTTTTTATGCCAAGAGGTAATGATCACATACACAAGAAGGTGATGAGATTGAATAAATACGTCTGTAAAGATAGATGAAGACCGAAGAATGTGCTGATGGATTGTGTGAAAGAGTGCGTAGGAAGTGTGAGTTCAGATATGACGGCTGACAGAGATGTATGGAAGAGTGCATACTGTGCCGACCCTCCGTATGGAAAAAGGCAGGTGGATGATATTTTAACCGTTATAAAAATAAGTCGATAATTCATTTATTAACTTAACTACAATTACTCTTGATAAGTATTAGTACCTTTTTCAATCTAACTTGTAACTTGAAATACTTTAGCCTCTTTAATCTCTCCGCCGAGGGATCCCAGTGAAGCCTCAGCTTTTCTGAAAGCCTTATTATTTAACTTGCACTTCGTTAGTGTAACGATAATAAATTAAAGTGTATCTTATTTGTTTAACTGCTTCAATAATACTTACTTTCTAATTAAACAACTAACAGCCTAATGATTAAGGCTACCAATGTGCAATCCAGTGGGTATCGGTTTGAATACCACCATTCCAATACCGTCGTAAATTATATGGTCTATTTGGAATAATTCGGAAAAAACATTTATCATCACCAGCCTGTCTGTCTGAATTCAGTCCTTCTTAAAAGAAATATTGTAACATTTCTTTTAATTCACCCATATTTTCAATAAAAAAACAAAATCATAGAATTGACAAAAAATTTTATATCGATAAAAGTAGAATAAAAAACTGTCGCAGCCCGAGCTGCCGGCGACCGCCACAGATAGATAAATAAAAGCTCGCAAAGAGCACGAACAACCACCGCGACTGGATCTCCATCAGCGAATATTCGAGCTGTACACCGCTGTGTCGAGCTCCCTCGGACAACGTGTTCAATTAAGCGATACTGGATTCTGATACGTTTGTTTTTGACTCGGAAGAGCTCACAGGTGCGCTAACAAATGTATCTTGATATAAAGGATCACCTTTAAACTAAAAACACACTTCATCCGAGTGGCTGTATCTCTTCTATCAAAATATAAATCCAATGACACCCAACTTTTGAACGGTCATAATTTAGACTCCAACATCTTATGGATAGAAAAATCGACGTTTAAAGGACATTACTTCCTCGTTCTCTACTGCCCCGCACGAGTCCAAGTCCTTTCCCATTCATAGCTTATGAACGGCAGGAAATGAATAGTATTTGGCGTCCGACTGACACAGACATCACACGCAACGGGCATCCTTCAACTGCAAGTCTGTCTCGCTACACTAGGTGCCGCTGTTGTAGTTTGAAGTATTTAATATGTGATTAATAGAAATATATCGCAAGACATGCCGTATATACACAAATATGTACAATAAAGGAGATGTAGCGTGCTTCGGAATGTAACGCGACAACATACCGAGCTAATTAACGTCTGGCGGAGTGTCGAACTGCGAACAATGCTAACAATGTAATGCGCACTATTGTACAGTAATGTACATTATTGTACATACTTTATTGTTCATTGGTTGAAACGTCTGATTTTCAGACTGCAAAGTGGTTCAAATTATGAACAGACTGCACTATGTAATTACGTTTTCGGAATTACGTAGTTTAGGTGTCATTTTAATACCCAAATAAATACATTAAGAAGTAAGAATGAGCGTATTATAGGAAATTTGAATGTTTTGTCAGTAACGGAAAAATTAAGAAGCAAAAGACTAGAGTGTTACACGTAACGCGGGGAGCTAACAATTGATGCCATCATAGTAACAAGATTCATTATAGTCGGAAGATAAAAAAAGATCATATATTCACATAGTTATATAGATAACATTGTCTTCTATCAGTCGGGCAAAATAATTGTTATTTACTAACGTAGATTGGAACCAATTTTTTGTCTTTTACTCTAATTAAATGAAAGTTGAACTAGAAGTATGATCATTAAAAGCGAGTCGCTTTTGTTGGCAGCGAAGTTGACCTTGAACTGGTGACATTTGGCAAACCATCAAATATTACACTTAAGGGTGGCCATACACGGCGGATTTAGTATCGACAAATTCAAGAGGTATACGACTGACTTCTTTAACAGCGGCTGTAAACTTGGTCCGAGTACAGCGCACGTTCATTGTTGATAGCCCACCGCCACTTGAAACAGTCCGTCTATTTCGGCTCTTATTTATAAACTTGATAATTAACTTGATTATTTTTTTCAACCATACACTAATAATTTCGTCCTCATTGACATCCATGATGAATTATGAATTATAAATGTAAAAAAAATGTATAACCGTAAATGTCCACTGGCACAACAAAAAGTCGTATTAAATGTGTTACGTCAGTGAAAACCGACGGTAAGCGAGTTTCTAAAGAGATCGCAGATTCCGATACGGGGCGAAAGGGGACGCAGTGAGTCAAGTTTATTTTAGAATGGGAACAAGATTAAACTCGTTAAAGTCCTCCGCGTCCCCACTCACAACGACTCGCACAATTCATGTAAAGTTTAAACTTTTAAGAAGTATTTAGTGTCAATTTAAATTTAGAGAATTTTTATATTAAACCTGCATCCACATAGCACATAGCTAAGCGAAGCTATATTTCGTTTTTCGAAAAATTTCGTACGAAAACTTTACTGCGTAGTAGCTTTTAAGTTTGTTTGTTCTTGTGTTTATTGTTTACGTTGACATTTGACTAACATAGTTCCTGTTTTTTTTCTTATTTTACAAAGGTTAAGAATTTTAAAAAATGTACATTTTTTTGTAAATATCAGACGAGTCTGTGAGGCTGTAAAGGAACGTGAAAATATCTTTGTACGTACATATAGCATGCTATGTTCATTTTGTATTTACGAATAAACCTTCATTAAGTCCCGTCTTGATTAAGTCAAGAAAGTTGAAGAAAGTTTCCGCTAACTTTGTAAGACACTTCTACGTAAAGATCGATCGTGTGCGGGGCCGAGCACGTAACATAACATACACACACAACAAACGTTAAATTTATGTTTGTTTAAAGGTTTTAAATTGAAATTACATTTACAGTATCACAACTTCCCTGGCCTGGTGAGAGAGGCTCAGATATCGCGTTTAATTCGATCAGCAAATATTTAAAAACGACTTAGACTTAGAAAATGGCATATGAAGATGAGTTTTTTTTATAAGAGAAGGAGGCAAACGAGTTCACAAACGTGGTCGTCGACGCCCATGGACATCCGCAACACTAGAGGATCAGATGCGTTGCCGGCCTTTGAGAAAGAGATACGCTTTCTCACATATCTTCAGTATCAGAGGCGCTACGTCATAAATGTAAAATCGTTTCATGTGTTCAATGAGACATAACGTG
>JAODUI010000017.1:3981737-4006491 GCA_027563995.1 Papilio gigon | reverse complement strand
ACATCCGCAACACTAGAGGATCAGATGCGTTGCCGGCCTTTGAGAAAGAGATACGCTCGCTTCTTGGAGGAGCCTAAGACGTACTGATCTGGAAATACCGCCGAGGACAGACCGTTCCACAACTCGGCTGTGCGTGGCAGAAAATGATGTGAGAACCGCACAGTCGAGAAGTGCCAGCCATCCAGGTGGTGCGGATGGAACCTGTCGGTCTGTCGATTTGACCACTACATTACGACAACGATCTTGTAACACCTTTTGACATTGACAGGGGCGCTAGTGAGTTATAGCTTAGATGTATACCCTTTCTAATGTCTGTCTATTACAGACTACACAAAATAAAACTACGACTTTAATTTAGTCAAAGTGTGGTTTGTAATGCTATTTTTCAAAGATTGGCTTTCAAATAGTAATTTATCAATTATTATTCAGTCACGCGGAATAAAATGATATGTTAGGGTATGCTATAGGAATACTGGATATTGGAAGTAAGGCTTTTATATTGATATAAATACGGACCCTTTCACTTGCTATTGCAATGCTCCATGTGCGGCGCCAGGCGCTACGTGACCGCGATCAAAGTTCGGACACATTTAGAGTACGTCAGAGTTGTTACGTAAGAATGAAACTGAAGTCGAAATATAGATGACCAGATCAGATTTCTGTGTAAATTAAAAAACAGGGATAAAAACTAAAAAAATGCCTGACAAAATAATATTATCAGCTTGACTAATAAGTCAAAAGCAAAACATAGACAATGTATTCCACTATATGCGATTCCCTAATTCCCACATCCAGCAACTCTGTGCAGTTTACTTGGAAGGCCTTATTTCTGGCTTAGTGGTATATGTAGGTTTTCCACAGTTAAAAATTGTATATGAACATATGTGCCTAAACCTGAACATAAATTGCACTTTGCGTTTATGTATGTTTATATTTCAGTTAGAAATATTTTAAAGCAATGTTTCATATCGATGAACAGATACGCTTCCTGCGCTAACATGACTCCACTCCAAGTTTCTGTGAACGCGTCATAATTATAAGAATTTTAATCTTGTTCCAGTACTTATATAAATTGAATCTCCGCCGCTCCACTCCATAGACGCGGTTACAAGACTTGTTTTAAGCTATTATTCCACTCAGCTATTTTCATTTTCACGCGAACAATATCTTCATCCCTTTTGTTTACTTTGATAAAAGAAAGACCACGACATGTACAGCCCACTGCAGCGGAGCTTAGCTTCGCTTTGTCGTTTAGTGGAAATGCCATTTTACAGATTGTTCGTTCGTAATTCAGTTACAAGCGTCGTTTACTCGCGTGCATTCATTTATGGATAGAATGTTCTCGAAATAACGACTCGGAACAATCTAAGCTGTAAAGTGTAGGTGATAAATAAGATATACGGTTCTGTCAGACTTAGTTATTGGAGTTAGTTAAAGATAGAACAGGCTAAATTAATTATAACAATTAGCTTTTACTCGCGAGTTCGTTCGTTCGGAATTAAAAAGTGAACCTAATAAAGTTAAAACTTTGTTAAAAAAAAAATTATAGTAATTTTACTAAACTGTTAGTTGTGAAAGTGTACATTGAAGTATAGATGTTTCTTGGCAGGAAACTCTGAAACGACTGAATGTATTTAGATAAAATTTGTCACGAAGATAGGTTGCTGTCTAGAATGTCCTATAAGCTACTCACTAAGTTCTTTGTAATATCGCGCGGACAAAGTCGCGGGTAAAATGTAATATAGAATAAATCTGTTAAATCGAAAAAAGACGAAGCGATCCCTTTGAATCGGTAAGCGGAAGCTCATTAGTACAAGTCCGGCCTCAGCCATTACCGCTCATGAATAATTAATGAAAAAAATATATAACGATTGAAAATCAATGGCCGCGATTTAAAAGAAAATCTCCCAGTCATTTCTTTTGTTCGTCTACTTTGTACTGACAATGAATACTTTTTATTATGTAGCGAATATCGTTCTATTAATTAATTTAAAATAAAAGCCTAGAAAAGAATAATCGAGTGTTCTCCTATACACTCACACTGCCGGCCGCTCGAAGCACCCATAAATATAAAGTATAGTGAGAATGAGGTTCTAAACTGTTAGCGACCTCTTGGCTTTAATTACAGCAAGGACAAAACAAAGTAATGACATTAGACTCCCCGCCGCGGCTACTCTTCATTTCGGCACAATCTTGCAATAAAGAATCTTTTATAAGCCAAAGACTTGAAACTTTAAGATTTTTAGTAACAAGACGAGTTTAACTTTAAAAAAAAACATTGTAACCTGTCACTGTTATTGTGCATTTTTCATTGTCGAGTAGAGCGTCACTGTAGCTGTTATATTTTTACGTGAGCTTTTTACATAATGAATGTTTTAAAATTTTCCATTTGATACAGAACTATGTTAAACGTTAATTCTAAAATCCCCTTTAGAAATGATAAGTAGGAAGCTGGAGGCAAAAAATCTGCGTATTCTTAAAGATTCCGTCGTTCCGTAATAATTGATGATATCGAATCATTGACTTTGAATCCAATTTCTTTACGCGATAAAACGTTTTAGATAGAGCGAGGGGAATATTTTTTTAATACGTACAAGTTGTTTTAATAAAAATGCTTCTTAACAAGAAACTTAAGGATTCTTTTATATTTGTTTATCTTTCTTTCATGAACTTAGAGTACATAAAATTATGGAAGGAGAGGAAGCCGTTAAACGTAACAGTAGTTTATGTGACGATATAGTTTTATGAAGCTTTCGCTGCGGTCGTCTGATTTCCCCCGAGGACGACACTTGTTAACAATAACAAAAAACTTCTAGAGTACGCATTATGTAATATTTCTCTTAGCAATTTCTTGAATGTACATAATATCAATTTTATTTTCTATTCTATCTACCAAAAAACTAATCTTTTCAATTCAAGATCTGCCACTGAACAATGTAGACCCGGGTGCGGCGGTTACTTTATTATAATGACACATTGTGTTAATAGTGTGTTTGTACTGTTTTATCATTTTATTGACTCTTGTATATTTTAAGCAAAGTAATAAATATGATTGAGATTATTCTTTATTTTAATGTAAGGGGCGTGAATTCAAAAAATGAATATCCACTATAATCAACGAAAACAGTTAAATTAAATTCACAAAATATTTTTTACATATTATATAAATAAAAGTTTTTGAATGTAACTGTAATGTTTCATTCAAAGAACATGTTAACATGCTCATGTTCTTTCATATTCCAATATAATATTAACAAGTGACATGCGCTAATGTAGAAATAATATGTAAGCACATTCCTCTACATAAAGACATTTATTTGATTGACTCGAACAGTGCGCTCGGTGGATCAAAGGTCGTTTTGTAGCGAACAGTCTTCTCGGGGATTTGAATTTGGTAATGTATCCATTGATGCGAAGCGGAGATGAACAAGAACAGACAAGAAAACAACCTTCGCTCTAACGAATATCTTCAAACTGTATGGACTTAGAAATCGTTCAACTGTCTTACTCCTTACCTTGTAGAAATACAAAGATATATGTGAAGTCACTGCACTGGCCCGCGTGGTTGACTTTAGCCTAGTCGCCTCCTATAAGGTTAGTTCTGAGCTCTCTGATAATGTGACGTCACAGTTTGTACTCTAAACATGTCATCAGCCCTCATATCTGAATTCATTCCCGTCTTATATATACAATTTCACGCAATCCTTACGTTGTTCGTTAATTTCTTGGTTGAGTTATATACTTGGAAAGATAATAGGGTTTTCTAAATTAATCTTAACCGTTTAAAATCCACTTGAGTGAGTTTCAAAAGAACTATAGTAAGAGCTTAATCTAACTGTAACTTATCTTTTCAAAGGAAGTAAAATAATATTGGAAAAATTTCCGCACGAACAAAGCTTCAAGTGACAATACAACCTTGTAACTTTCCAGCTGGTGAACCCTTTGAAGTTTATTTGACCAAACATTGATGCAACTGGTGGTAAGGCTTAGTTTTGTATGGACAAAACACGGTTTTGAAAGGAGTATGAAGCTTTCAGAAAAAAGTTTCGTATGATTTATTACTAAGTTATAATAATATTAATTAAATTATAAACATTTTCGTGAGGAATTTCACTATACATACTACTTACAAAACGGCTTAACTCACGTGTAAATCGGTATTGGAACCGACTTGATTCTAGCCTGTCGTGGGCTCTTCTTCCTTCTTCATGGTGAGTAGGATTGGTACCATAGCACGTTCGCGGCCCGTCGCTCAATGTCGGTACCGAAACCGATGTACATGTAAGTTAAACCGTTTTGTAAGTAGTGTTATCATATTAATCAGTACGAATTAATCTCGACACTAAAGTCTTAACAAATAAGGTACAAAAGATATTCCCATTCAATCTCATTCTTGTGTATGTAATGACCGTCTCTTTGCACACCATGTCCACAACACGGCAACCTTTTGCTTTCGATTTTTTTTTCAATTTCGAATAATGTCAATCGAACGAGATTAAATTTACGTCTATATTTCTAACTAGTCAACGTTCGCTTTAAAAAAAATCTATGACCTTTGAGTTCTTCAAAACTATTCATATGTAACATGCCAAATTACCATAATCATTTAGCCGTTCTGCATAAACGTAATAACAAAGATTCGTCCGTGCAAACTTAGCATAACATTAGTATGATGAAATAATTTCATCTGCAGTAGGTAAAATATACGAATACATTGAAAAAAAAACATTCTTCTACAATGAGCGAGGTCCATTGAATAGAAACTCGTTAGCTTTTCATGAAATCCGAGTACAATTCCCCCTTCGCGAGGTTGTATGATCAACTGAAGTCGGGAACTTTTTAAATATACTTAATGTACCGAACAACGGGTTCGAGTCCCGCGGCACAAACCTCCTTAAACTACGCGTTACACGGGTGGGCGTAATATTGTAATAAATGCAGTCACTTAGAACCTCGATACCCGTTCACCACCGGCAGCTGCCTGGTCAGTCTGTCAAGTGTGTCGAGTATGGTCAAAGTCTAGGTCGAGGTCCAAAATTTAAAAGGACCGCCCGATAACTACAGGGCAACTGTACCGGACACTTAAGTTTATTTTGTTTAATACTAGCTATGGACTTTGACTTCGCTCGAGTTAATCATTAACTTATAAAGTATTATAGTACCTTTAAGGTAGACTAGTAGTTTAAATTTGTGGAACGATGTCATGAGGAGATATATTGGCTACTATGGCAGGCAGTGAGCGACGATCCTGTGTGTACCGATCCCACTCACCCTGAAGATGAGCCGCCGATGCGCTCGAAACAAGTCGGTGCTGACACCGAGTTACACGTGAGTTAAGCCGTTTTATAAGTAGTATACCATCTCCTGTAAGGTAATCTATGCTAAAATTATCAACGCAATAGTTTTATGGATGTTTGTTAGCAGGTCACGTCTAAATACTAAATGGTTCTGGATAAAATTGGACACAGAGAAGATTACTGCCTGGAATATGGTCTGCACTATATAAGTTTTATATTTATTTTTGAATAACAGAATAAAATAATTTTTGATAACGTGCAGTTTTCAATTTATACATTCTCTACAAGTGAATCATATTTGAATTAAAAAAAAAGTTACTTTTTTAATAAAACAAATCAGAAATATTTTAATATATATCTAAGCTACTTCCAATAAAATAAAGGATATTTCAATGTGAATAAATCAATTGATACAATATGAAAAAGAATGTTTCCTCAAGCGCTTGCAACGAGCCGCCAGATGTCCCTCGAGTGAGCCATCCCGGGACGATTGAAAGCGCTAGCAACTTGTGAGGTTACTTAAGCTCGAAGATTAGTAAAGCTCTATTAAACGTTTAGTAAATCATGTACAAGCAAGTAATTTCATTCAATATTTATGAATGTAGTCCACGTTATAGAATAGTTTCATTTTCGTATACTTCTAATAAATAAACTCCAGTAAACGGACCCGATTTCGAAATATCTCTCATTACTAGAATGCTACAATATGTTTTTAATATCCCTCGTTTCTCCGCAGCCGGGCGGCGCGTGCTCCACTAGCGGGGACACAAGTTGGGTCTTCGCCGAGGGCACAAGTGACCTCTCCCTCCGTCTCCGGACAATCGACCGCATAGCGCCGCTCAAAAAACATAGTTAAGTTAGAGAATGCGGAAACTTTGCTTAATTCCAGTCCTTTCTGAGCTTTTATTTCAACGATAGGCTGTTAATGTCTACCGTGACCCTTTCATTACCGCTTCATTAACTTGGCAGCGTCAGTTAATGGACTATTAAAGCACCTTCGATTTAATATTATAATTTCAATTAACCAATTAAAGGGTATGAAACGGTTGAAGCTTCAATTTATGTCGGTTATGCTCTCACAGAGAGCCAACAGACTAGTAATATTTAAGATAAGGTTTGTTGTTATTTTAATCGAAAGTTCTCGTGAACTCGAATCATCTGCAATTACATATCATAAAAGCACGACACTTCGCCTCACCGGCCGCGTCACAAAAAGTAATACCTCGTTGTGGTCGTGAACATTTGGTGATACCCACATCACGTAAAGTGTCAGTCCTTAGCTCTTTTGTCATCTAAAATATTCCTAATGTCCATCGAGAACGGACACACGAAAGAGGTTTGACGTTCCATTAAGAACGGACAACATATCAAAGAATTAAATTCGCTTCCCATTTACAATCGAATATCACACAAATACTATAGCAACAAGCTGATCCAGGCTAGAAGTGGCGGTGCTTTCGCCTTAGGTCCTAGCGTAAGAAATGTCACAAAAAAAATTAAGCCTCCGCAGTACCATGAGAATCTTTCTCTTTTGGCAATGACAGAGGGCGCTAGTGAGTTAACAGTCTATACGTCACTAAATAATATTTCTTCAACTTAATTGCCTTGTTTCGTGTCAAATAATATTTTAACGAAATGGGTAGGAAATAAATGTCCTCGACTGTACAAATACCTCGTACGTGGGACAGTAGAATATGTAATTTCAACTTTTTTCTCTACCTAGTGATCGGGACAAGCATACGGTTACACTTCGAAGCAAATATTGAGATAACCGTTTATATTCCCTGGTACCGAAATCTATTTGTTCCGATAAAACAAACGTCTATATCATACCTTAATTCAACAAACTGTTTGCCTTCCTCCGTCAAAACATACCCATTATAACTGCTTGTATATCTATATAGACGTACCAGTCTCGGCTACGAACAGGTACACGTTTTTGAAACTTTTTACGTTACTAATACTTACACGGTGTAGCTAAGCGCCCTCTGCCGGTCACCTCGAGCCCGGTGAAGCTAGAAATGACTCTACAAGGCAAACAGTGACTACTCGGTCACATATGTAGTATGTACGCATGTATATGTAGAATACATCTACACAGTGTTGTGTACTTCTACACAAAATACATTATAATTGAATATTTTAATTCTGCGCAGACATAGTCGCCGCAACACCTAGAAACAATAAAGGATAAGTTATTTGACTCAGGAACAATGTAACATTATAATGCTTAAAGAATTTTTGAGCTGTGTTCATTTGCTTTTGAGTTGATATTCGTTACAAAAATCCAAAGTCTTCGATTATAACTCTGTGACGCCGTCGCTCGTCGGCCCTATGCCTTTAAAGTAAGCAAATATTTCCGACGGCATTGTCATTATAAAAACGGAAGACCCTTCTAATTCGCACTGAAATATGAAGTGTCATAAATCTGCGACCAAGTCAAAGTTAAGTGAAGTCGCGTGTCAAGTTAAGCACCAGTTCGTAATAACTTATTTAATGACATCCTTACTAAGTGACGCGAGAGGCTACAAATTAACTTTATCAAATCACCCGCCGGCCATTACAAATGCAAGTTATGTTCTTGTTTAATAACTTGACAGATTTATTAATGGACTAATTATATTTTATTTACTCTCCACCAAATAGTTCTAATACCAATTATAGTAGCACATACCTTGGTCGTGTAATGACCCTTAGCGTAGGTTTAGTATCGGAAATCGAAAGTATAAAGTAGTTAAGTAATTACTAATAATAAACTAAATACATCTCTGTCAGCCGTCAAATGTGAACTCAAACACTTCCTACGCGTATCTTTTATCTTTAAATCAATCCAAATCTTCGGTCTTCCTCTACCTTTACAGCCATCCAAATTCAACCTCATCACCTTCTTGCTTACAGGTTATTAAGTAAATTCAATACTGCAGTTATTGATTTAAAACTAGTCTTAAATCCTTCAAGGATTAATAAAAACTACATTTATTTTATTTGTAAATTTAATTTACATTTATTTTTATTATTAGTAATTTTTTAAAAACCCTTAACCTTAATTTCCCCCAGCTTTGACTCCCGATGTCGTCCCGGACCAGAATTTGCCTCAAGAGATGTTGACCTAATTGACGCACGCCCTCTGAGCTCGTTAACTTAGTATAAATTATTTAACCAAATTATACAAAGACAGTATAATTTACTACCGACAAACGAAAATATTTTATAAGACACTACAAAGCTTTCTCTTCTCTAAACTGAGAATGGACAATAGAGAAGCAAGGTAGGTGACATCTTCAACTCAATAGTAGTTCCAAGTGCGCATGAGTAGGGGCCACAAGAACCGAGATTAAATTTGCTTTCCACTTAGGACGCAAAATACCGCCGTAAGAGCCACAGTACTCACAATATTTAACTGAAGTGGGTAGGAAATAAATGTCCGCAGCTATGAAAATATCGCAGAATATTTAACTACGTATTGCTAAAGTATCAACATGATATCAAGCACTGACCCAGTTTGAAACGTCTGTGAACTTGCAGCTCACGGCGGCGGCCGCGTGGCGTTCCAAGTCAATAACATATTGGAGTTAACCGAAGCTCTAACGTCACGAAGTGAGCGACAGATGTACAGGTAATGAAGTAATCGTAACGTCAAGGTTATATTCTAGAAAATAATCGATATTTTGTTGAAGTACTCGTTAATATATTTATTACACAAGTCTAACAAGATATGATTCATTATCCTACCTTTCTCGCTACGTATATAGTATGTACTCCATACGTGTCCATCACCCATCTGAATTTACTATCTTACTCATATCTTCTTTCACATAATCCACATCAGTCACGTTCTGCCTTTGTAGCGGTCTGCATTTAACCTCATCACCTTCTTGTTTGTGTGCTGATCAAATCCTCCCACGACATGTCCGTACCACAAAGAAGACAACAAGAGATTATTGTGAGTGGTTATAAAAATAGCAGATTATAAGATTGTTTTCCCAACCACAGAAGTTGTGGACTCTTTCGTTGTTACTTTGTTATTTAAATGAATTCTAATTTCTTCATAGATTTCATCTTTTGTATAAATATATCTTGGGTCGTAACTTTATTGGGTAAGTACTTATTTTCAGTTTGACCCTCTACAGAGCTTTTTCATAAGCTTTTTAAGTTCGGTCTCAAAGAAAAAATTTTACGTTTCAGTAATTTTTCTTTTACAGTTTTTCCTTGAACCACATCCACGAAGGATTTTTTTAACTCAATTTTTATTAGTTGTATTATTTATAATTTTTTAGTAAAATATTAGCAGGTTTTGATTAATTAACTAATAATTCTTTTAGCACTACAACTAAGCTTGTTCTAGGATATAGTTTACAATAGTTGAATGGCGGGATTCGAACTCTCGACCACGTGATCGTGATCCCAAATCCGTACCCTTAACTAACCATTAGGCTATTGTTAATATAACATAGATGAAGATTTTGTAAGTTTTATGAAAGAGGTTTTAATAAAAAACGTGTTTCGTTAATAATACATTTACTATATTAGGTACATCTAAACACACTTTAACCACATGATGTTAACAAGATGTACGTTAGACACGAGAGGAAGTCAAGTAAGTTAACATACGACATTTAAAATTACGGCCATTGTTATTGCTTTTACAATATTCATCATATTTTACAATATTTACAATAGTTACAAAATTTATTTATTTATTACAAATGAATAAAAGAAAACTAAGAGAATCTTTCGCGCACCTTGACATCCGCATGAAGCCATGAGAGAGTACAATACAGGCCAGTCATAAAAACGAATGATTTTTTTTTAATTCCAACTGTACCCGTGAGGTGAATACAAACGCACCTTAATATCTGAGGGCTTCCACTGACGACGTACACATCAACATATTGTCATCTCCCTCTTTCTCATATAGAAAAGAGAGACGACAATACACCCAACTGACCCATTTATAGTATTCCGGGGTACCATTGTTACCGACAAAGTTATTTGACTGGTCGCAGAAATCGAATTAAATTGTCTCAGCTCACTAGCGCCACCATGGTCAAAAAGTGTCACTAGATCATTATATCTCATGTTTTAATGTAATTTTCGACGTATACATACATGTATATATAACATACGCAACATATGTATGACGTTCGTCACGCACGACAGCTGCACGTCGCCGGGTCAAGCAAGCTTGTCGAATTATACGTTAGATTGTGAACAGTGTAGGCAGAGTAAAAAATGACGATCAGATAGTCTACCAGGGACCTACAGCTACATTTATATTACAGCTTTGAATTAAAGATATCAATAATTTTATATTTACGTATTTCTTTTCCCCTTTAGCAAATAAGTTACAACTTAGATCTAATGTCTTAGCGTAAGTAACACACTGCTCGAGTGGCAATAAAGCAATCGCCACTTCTACCAGAACTACCTTCAACAGATATTTAGATACTGTAATGCATTATAAAATGCAAATAAAAAAATGTTGAACAAAACACAACACAACAAAACAATGTTAAATATTCAAACATGGACTAAAAAAACACACTTCCTCCACTTATCCTTGCTAAAGTGAACTAAATCACATAAAATAATATTCAAATAGAAGTAAATTATAATTATATTTGATAAGAAAAACAAACATTCCTTAAGTTTACAACATTACTTTATTTTAATTTCTTTCTATAAATTACACGGAACATATCACAACAAGTAATACTACATTTAATATTGCTTTTATATTATATTATATCATATTATATTATATGCGGCCTCCGCTGACCACTTGCATCTAGTTCACAACCATTCATCATACACATACACACACACACACACACACACACACACACACACGCGCAGGTAAACCAGTTACACACGTAAGAATCAACTGTACAAGATTTTTGTGGCGTGCTCTATAATTCAAAAAGAAAAAACTTAGTTATTAAAATAAAGTAATAATATGAAATAATAATATTAATTGATGAAGGAGATTTATTGTTTATAAAATGTATTTCGTTGTTACGTGACATACTGATCTCTTAAATACATGTTGAAACGAAAGAAATACGTCAATTAAAATATCAACTGTTTAAATAACGTTCTTTAGTAAAGTGTATTTAAAAAATCGTGTCACTTCCTACATGAGCTATTTAATGTTACTTACGTACTTACAGCGATGCGCGTGAGCAGTTTATTAATGTAATTAAAATCTAATCACTTAAAGTCCACCTTCAGTTGTAACTGAACAATCGAGCGCTTAAAACTCACGTATGTAGCCTAAACTGAGACCTAAAATGTCGTCCACACACGTCTGTTATACGTTAAAACTGAAGGTGTGTAGCGAGCTTTACATATTTAATAAAGCTTAACAAACACTGAGATATGAAGATTAATATTCATTATTAATTATTGCTAACTCAGCACTATAATAACAGCACTATTATTCTACTAATACTCGCGAGCGCGATGTTGCGGAACTCGTTCAACCAACACGTCCAATAACGTACTATTATTACTGATTACTAAACAAGGTACCTCCGAGCTTACATCGCTATGTACACAAAATCAATCTTAAAACATTATAAATTGAAAAATAATATGAAAAAACCGTCCAAGGTAACACTGACCATTTAATGTTTAACTTAAGTATTCGCTCGCGAACGTGTCTGAGCTGTTATAATGGCAATATCAAATCTATTTTAAAATATCTAGAAAATAGGACAAACTGTAAAGAAACAGAAGAACCAAAAAGTTACCACTTTACTATACGAAGTGCGTCCCGCCTGCATCCTTCCAGCAACTGAAGCAGCAGGGTAAAGCGCACGTCAGCGTGTTCTTGAACGCGTCTCTAAAGTCCCTGTTGAAGTATGCGTAAATCAGCGGATTGAGCGCTGAATTGAAGTAACCGATCCAGAACAGAACCCCGACCACCACGTCCGGAGGCTCGCACGGCTCTCCGCACACATTTGTTGTTACGTACCTGGAAATAACATTACTTCTTAATCATCATCATCTTTCGTCATTTTGCTCACGTAGTGTCGGCAGTATGTACTACTCCTCCATACATCTCTGTCAGTCGTCATATTTGAACCCACACCCTTCTTACCATGTCCCCTTTCACACAGTCCATTTATCCAATCCTCGGTCTTCCTCATCCACATCCAATCTCATCACCTTGCTTGTATGCTCATAATCTCTTGGCAGAACAATTATTTCTTAATAAGGTACCTATATCCTTTTATCTCTTTTAATGTCTTTGAGTTGTCGTATTCCATCGTTCTTGAGTATTCGGATATCGTTGGTTATATCAGAGGATAATGAAGGAAAAATAGAGGTTACAATTTGGTTCCCATTTAAAAGTTTTAGTACTCTTCATCGTCGCCGGCAGATGATCAAAATTACGGTGGAGTAAGTTAAAAAAAAAGAATTTCTTACCATAAAAAGAAAGGCAACCAACATAGTAAAAAAGCACCAACAATAATGCCCAGTGTTCGCGCAGCCTTATGTTCCGCTCGCCAAGACTTGCCCGCCGCTCGCAGCGACGCTCCTGACAATAAAAACGTCTTGTCAATACTAAAAATGCGTAAACTTGAATGTTGCAGGTATCTCCAGAAAGGCTTCCTAGTTGTGAATAAAGTTTGTTATACATGTAGAACACCGTCTGGAAGAACATATGATCACTAGTTCTGGGAAACAATCAGTTAAAAATATTGTCATTATCAACTATGAAGATTTGATTGGGCACGACATCGAAGTATCCTATCAGGGTTGTTAATCCTCTGTTTGATGAATACTTTATTTTTAATAAAGTGAGCGATTAATTCTTTTACCAAACCTGTAACACAATATTGTAGTTTGGAAACTATACGATGATAGTTGCGCTGAATATTGGATGTCGTCCACAAGAAACCATACGAGGTACTATCTTGTTACCCGAGTGTACCTGCGAGGAATATTGGAGAAGCTACTTTCGAAAGTATCCGAAACTATGTCTTTACCCACTATGTTATTAGAACAAAGACTGTTTCGTATCCGATATTCTTGGCTTTTGTAATTCGGTACAAAGGAAAGGAACACTGATTAGTATTTCATATTGTGTCTAGTTGTATGCTGCTTTCTTCACAAGTATACCTTGAGAATTAAGTTCCGTAGCCGCTTTAGCTAAGTCTCTGGAGGCAGCCGCCGACGCGCAACTTGGCCTCCAGCCGGTCGCCGCTTGTCCACTGGATGATCGTTTATTAGACCCTCCGGAACAGTACCCGGAACTTGCGGTATCACAACTCACGTTCACCGACTTCCTCGGACTCGCCTCTTTACTCGGGCATATATCACCTAAGGCCATCACAACTTCACCACCGAACTCCGTCTCCTCAGGGCCGACCTCTGTAAACGTACTGTAATTGGGACTGATGTCGGACGGTCGTCTCTCAGGATGAAGATAGTGGGAGTGATGAGCAGCATGAGACGTGTGCCTCAAGTGGACAGAATTTAGGAGAATATTAGAAGAGGTTCGCGTTAAAGCTTCTCGTTGTCTAATTGCCTCCCTGAATATTCGGCAGTACATCGATATCATGACCACGCTTGGGATCCAGAATGAAACGCTGGAAGAAATTATTGCGTACACCATATTGGTCTTGAACATGCAGACGTCTGGATGTTGCTTTCTGTACTGTCGATGTTGTTCTGTTGTGTACCATCCCATGAATATGGGGACGAAGCTGATAAAGGCCGGCCAAAGCCACACGTTAGCGAGCATGAAGCAGACAGTTCTGTGCGTCATGGTTACGGGATACTCGAGGGGTCGAACGATAGCGTAATATCTATCTACAGAAATACAACAGAGATGCAATATAGAAGCGCTAGAGAAGTAAACATCGAGGGAGTTGAATATATCACAGACTAGAGGGCCGAAGAGCCAGGCGTCAGTGAGTTCTGCACTGGCGTTGAAGGTCATAGCACAGAGAGCAACGAGCATGTCAGCGACGGCGAGGCTAACGACGTAGTAGTTGGTGAGGACGCGCAGTTTCCTGTGCCGATGCACGGAGATGATAACAAGCGCGTTGCCCAGCAACGCGCCGAGGATAATGGTGATAAAGACGAGCCCCTTGAGCACGAGGAGCAGGGTGTGGTGCCAGTGCGGCGCGGGCGCGGCGCCGGCCGCCAGCGTCGCGTGCAGCTCGTGCAGGAACGCCGGCTCCGTGCCGCGCCCGCGCACTTCTACCTCGCTTCCAAAGTTACCATCTGAAACAAAAAACAAATGTCTAAAAACTGTCCAACGAAAGTACTCGACAGAAACTGGCACGTTTTTGATGATATATTTTAAAGTAGTTTTAAAAAGTATCCTCGTAAATAATCTACCAGTTTCCTTTGAGTGTAACAATTAAGAAACTCTTCCATGTTGCATGCCGCTAATACAATTTGTGTTGACAAACATTAATAGGTTTGATAAATTCACAAGCGTCGTCAAACTCAACCAACTTTGTTTGATTGAGATTAGAATCGTAAAACAGAATTTGTGCGGCGCGAGAATAGAAAGTGACATCGCTGCTTGTTTATGAATATGTTTTGTTATTCAAATTAACACGACTTTGTGAATCGGTGTTTGTTGGTTTCTCAGAAATATTAAATAGTCAATTCTGTTGATTTTCATAAAGCTTGCATTTGCTAAAGATGTTTTTTTCATTTTAAATAAATACCTCAAATGTATGTAAAGCAAACATCCAAACGTGTTCTTGATGCGCGAAGATATCTATAGGTTTACTATAGCTACAGTTTACATTATGAAATTCTAATCCAAGTTATTATTTAAAGTACCAATAGTGTAATGGTTAAGGGAACGGATTTCCGATCATATGGCAGCGAGCTCGGTACCCGCCCTACGACATTGTCCTAAACCATGTCCCAGCTCAGGCTGAGACCTCACTTGAGAATTCGAATGAACAAGAAATATTAGTAAGTCAACAAAAATCTACAAAAAAATTGCCGATTTATTACAAAAATTAAGTCGTTTAGAACTTACAAGCGTAACTAATAAGGCATAAATAGTTGGCCAGCTAACTTCAGGTAACTTACATTGTGATCAGGAAGGAACGTTATCTATCGTCCAACATAAATTGAGCTGAACATTTCTGGCTAGCTTCCAACGCAACCTGTACGCCAAATAAAAGTTACGCAATGAACTTGAAACAGCTGCTCCCAATCGATACTTGGCTTCGCTACGTCAAAACTCCGTAAGCTTTCCACTTTCAGGAAAGCTCCTGCGCGTTTGGAGTTGTTGAAGATAACTAACAACTACATTACGACAAACTTATCAAAATAACCATGAGACGAGCAGACGCCGTATAGAATGGCAATTTCACACATTTTTGACATTTCCTAAAAAAATTAAAATATCACTTAACAAAAATGTACGGAGCTGACAATACTTACGTCGGGTATTCATTCCTATATATTTATCTATTAATATCAATAAAATTGGGGTGTAGGCTATAATTAAAAAAATTATATTATGTGAACATGGTGTATTTGCGTTATTTTTAACGAAAATTCATTTTTTTAATTTCTGCCTGTCCGAATGCTCGCATTTCTTCCGCGTAATCTCTGACACGGTTGAACCAATTTTGACGGCATTCTTGCTGGTAGGTCGCAGATCTATGCGGATGAAACATAGGCTACTTTCTTATTTCTATACTGATAAAGTCACGGGCAATTTTTAAAATAAAATTCTTCCTTGGACAGAAGTACGTAAAAATATGAATTATTTTTTCCTAAGCAGTCAAGTAGTTACCAGGCCGCTATTAAATGCGCTCATTTTCAGTTAAGTGCCACAAAGAACTTGTTCAAACTTTTTTTTGGCAATCGTCCATGATAATGATAGCTGGAAGACATCCAACGCGGGCAGGCAGCAATACTCGTCTCTTAAAGAAAGTTACATCCACTTGAAGCGCGTGGACAGGTGACAAACCACTTCTGAAGTGAATGTTTACTTAAGATTTATAATATTACGTTATCTTCATTTTATTTTATTTACTAGTCACCCAGATAGACAAAATATTTAACAAGCTCATACAACTAATGGCTGGTTTATTCTTCTTAAAGAGTCAAAAGGAAACAAACGGTCTGCTAGAAGAATATCTCGAGACATGCAACAATAGTCGCACTCATACATATCTGACTGCTTTAAAGATTTTAACGACCAGTTAATATTACTTGAACTGTCCTTCACGAAGTACTAACATTTTAAACTAAATTCTAATTTAGTTTCCATGCACTAAATTCAGGTTTAAAAGTGTAGCCTACGCTATTCTTGGCTTCGTATATTGTTTAAGGGCGATAACGGCCAAGGGCGTGTATAGCGTGCGAGGTCGCAGAGTCTGATCAACCTTGTTCAGTGGCTTTTGATGACTTCGTAACTTACATGTTTTCGAACTCGTTTCATCGTGATTAAAATGTTGCAGATAATTCGCCAATTACAGTTAAAACTAGTAGCTTAGAAGTTACTGAGTAAAACGAAGGGTTTGCTTTTTTACCTTTCTTTGTAGTCAGGGTAGGCCTCCTGCGCAATTATTTTGATTAAAAACCGTGTGTTGCGAACTTTTCAGTATCGGTCTCAATTCGTATTTTAGTATTACTACAAAATTGTAGGCAAAAGGCCCGAAAGGAATTAATTTGCTTGGCTTCAAATCTCTATTTAAATTGCTATAAACCTTGTCACTTTGTTAAATAGGGATTGCTCAGAGACAATGTTGAAACTAGAACTCCGCAAACGTTATGTTTGTAGTTTGGTTTAGGAACTATGTTTGTTTAATTATAATTGATCTTCAAACAATGTATTGAAAATCTAGAGATGTGTTATCTGGTCACTATTTTTTTAAATCGAGTCTTTCTCAATCTCCACAATGAAAAAACACAGAAGAATTTGATTTTGTAATTAAAATAAGAAAATAAAAGAATATTAGGACTGTACAATTGAGGATAAAGTAAAATCACACAACATATTGCTTTCTCTATAAAACTAGTTACAACTTCAGCGCAGGGTTGTACATTAAAATGTTTATACGAAACAATGACTAAGCGCGGTTTCATTCATATCGTTCGTCCAACATAACCTGATCCCTGTTACCGTAACAATCAAGTGGCAAGCCGATGTCAACTGAGCGCTTTGACGCGAACATAAATATTTGTTGATTACGCTTAAACACGCAAATGTAACAATGTCAAGTTAATTTGAATGAAACGTATAACGTACCGAATATTACGTAATACTGAACATATAGAACGGTGTAGCCCAAAACATATATTTCACGAACAGCCAACTCGACCAGTGCAGTACAGTGAGTATCTATTCACGTAAAAATTATGAGAACATTTTGTTATCTCAAGTCTTGTCAATGAGAGTGAGAGTGTTGTCAATATATTGTTGAGTTTTGCCAATGGAAGCCTACGTAAAAAGTAAGTCAAGATCGGAGAAGGGAAGATTTATGAAACCTCACTTTGCGATAAATGTAAGTAACGAAAAAAGCGATTCTGATAACAGACGGTACTTCATTAAATTATCCTTCAGACTGATAACAAAAAACTTTTCTGTTATTGTTTGGTTTCAATAAAAAAAAACCTTCGAGTTCTTTCGACAGGGGAAACAATCTTTCTTTTATTGTAAGATGAGAAAATATATCGATGTCGAGACGTGACGGGGACATCGCGGAGAAAAACTTTCACTTTTTGTATCACTTGATACTCACATCTGGCGTTTGTATGAATTTACTTGAATTAGTCAATATACTGTACCATGAATTTAAAAAATAAACACTTCACTGACTAAGCATTAAAGGCTACCGCTCGAATCGGAATCAGATCGAATCGGTCGATACATCCCTCATCAAAATTGATTTAATCAATTGAGTAACAGCACACTCCTGACTCAGTCCGCTGAGTCGTATGTTTTTATTCGACTGTATGGGATAGTTATGGGGACAAGGAATGTGGTTTGTCCTCTGTCCATGTAGATCGACAACTTAGTGCGGATGGCGGGAAGTCGTTGGATGCGGACGGAGACCGCATATAATGGAAGGCATATGCCACTGCATAGCAGTGGGCGGGCGATGATGACGACTGATTCCAATATTTTCGCAGCCATAAATTTTAATTCCATTATGGATATCTCAATAAACTGATTGAGACGCGTAAGATGCCACTCCGTTGGATGTTTCCTTGTTATATTTAAAGTTACAGTCACTTGTTTTTATTTTATTTTATTAATTATTCTTTTAATACCAATGTCATTGTGTATTAACCTCCTTACACGCCGTCGCAGGCCGGTAGCAAACGATTGCATCGATTTTCAGTAGGAAATAGACCGTGAATTTTTCACGATGTCTCGCCTCGCGAGGTTTTTAACAATGGCACAGTGAGAGTAAACGTCTTATGCACACCACAACGGCCGTTTATGTTGATCTTTGATTTATTAGACGCTGTAAGTTGTAGACATAACAGGGATAGAATTCTTGAATCTATTTTGTTTTTAAGTAATAACGATGGAACCAAATATACAAGATTAAACTGTTCTTTGCTACTATTAAAAATTAAAGTAATAAAGGTATTTGATGAGGTTACCTAATACTATTTTATTAATATTTCTTGTACCGTTCCAGCTAACTTAGACTTGGATTGGGATATTGGTTACAACAGTCGAATGGCGAGAGTCGATCTCGGCCACGTGATCGGAAATCCATATTTATAATCAATAGACTATTGACGTTTAATAACTATATTAACAGAAAGGCATTTAAAACATTTAGAAATAAATAACCGTACAACCTAACAGAATTAACTAAAACAACGTTAGCAATCTCAAGTCAAGACAATTGACAATCTGAATCAATACTGAGATAGGATTATCACAATAACGAAGTCAGCTGTCGACTGGAGACGTCTGCGCGAGGCCGCGGTGTAATTCATTTTACAGAGCTATATGACGTTTCTAGACAGATACAAGCAATGCATTCAACGTACTCAATTCTGGCATTTAACTCTGGAACGATGCAGTCAGAGTTGCGAATAATATAGTCAAACATATATGCTTAGTTTCCTTTAGCATCTTAGTAGAATCGAAAATGGAAAGATAACGACTGACCAGTTCAGGACGTATCTAGGTTGGCAGATAGGGTACTTGCTATTTTTTTTAATACTCGCGGAAGATTTTGAATATTGTTTCTTTTCAATTGTTTTGTCTTTTTAAGAGAGCACTTTTAAGTAAGACCGTACTTTCCTCGTTACATGTTTCTACTTACGAAGTATTTTTATAAAAAGCGTACCAATATCTGTAGCTCTTGAAGGTCTTTTAAAGAAATGAAGGCACTTAAGTAGGCTATTACATCCGTACCTATTTGTTCATATACATTTTTCTCCGATTCAAGGATTGCCGGCCGCTCTAATGTCAACCTAAAGTCAATAACGTTATGATACATTTTATTTTAAATTTAAAAAATCGGTTACGACTATAGTCAAGACTTTACCACACGAAATTTAAAAAAACCTACTAGGTAGACGCGTTATTCAGACAGTAATCTATCTCTGTACAAAATTTCAGTAAGATCCGTTTGACTTTGGAATAACCTTCTCACATTCATCCATCCATACTTTTATTTCGAATGTTAGTAAAATATTCATGTAACCACCAACCATGTTTTAATTAATTTGTTTATGGTCGTTAAGTTGCCCAGTAGTAGGTACTCATTTCTCATACTAAACATATACATAATACTATTAAATCATTCTCAGTCTACGACGAAATCTTTAATAAATCAAAAATGATAGATTTTTAAAAGAACTTTTGTATGACAAATATAAATATTTGTTAAAAGAAACAGACGAATTTTCACAGAAGAAAACTTTTGTTTTATTCTTTGACAGTGATCAAATAATTTATGTAACTCGAATTTATTTTCGCTCCGGGAGCGAAGCAATATTTGTTGTATTGGTGCGAGGGAGGAGAGCTGTCAAAGTGATCTAAACAAAGTCAACATTTACAACGACCTGCGTACTATCAGGGCCCTTCGCGGTATTCTACTTACAAATTGACTTTCACAAGTTCCTTGTAACTAGACTCCCCCCTTCTTGCAAGTAACCAACGCAGTTAGTTGCTCAAACGACGGTGAAATGTAAAAGAGCAATTGGTCATGTACTGACCAACTTTTTTTCATAGAACGAAATAAAAGCTGCATCCTATTCATTTTTGTTTCTATGCGTCTCAATGTATACAAGACGTTCAAACGACTCTAGCTTTTAAGTTGGAACACGGCGAAGGACTCTCATTGTAAGTAGGAAATACGCAAATACTTTCGTAAAATTAACCTTTGTTCTTTACGTTCACACGAAGACTTCTTTTATAAACACATGAAAGTAATGGTGTTACAAGTATGAATTTATTTTCGAGCGCAAATTTATATGTCTGTCCTATTGTAACCAACAACTTCAAGCTAAACTTATTTTAAACAGTAAGACGCCATTCAAATCTTTAACAGTCGAGCAAGTTAAAATGCGCGTTTAATAGAAATTCTGGCGCACACGATTTGGCGTTGCTTACTGAGGGAAACTCTTATTATAAATTTGCTCGGAAAAATCTATATCATGAGAAGTTTTAATTATTCTTTAAACAATTCAAAAGTGCGCCGGTTCATTTGCTGCTTGTGAAACTAAAGAACATTGTAATAAATGACATATGTTTGTATCGATCTTGGACGCTCTAACCTCTAAACTGTCCCAGCCTTGTTCTTGATTACACCATGCGCCATTATGATTAATAAATCATCATCAGCGTGTGCCCTCCCACTGCTGGACATAGCCCTCCCACTGCTGGACGTAGGCCTTCCAGAGTAAATTAATATGTGATGCACAAAAATCTTCCTAATTTAGTCATCAAGTATATTTTACTATCTCAACAGCGGATAAGATTCCGAAGTTAATTAGAGATTCTGCACAATAAAACAATTTGAAAATTCCATTTCTGATACTTTCCGACAACATATAACTGTTTAGCAGGGTTGTCGGCGCGACATTGAAATAAAAATAATAAACAATCTGTGTGTATTTTGTGCCAAGTTTCATCTCAATGTCTTGTGCCGTGTTGCCTGCGAGGAATATATATATAGTGCCGCGCAATTATAACATTAGTACGAATATGTAAATAAATAAAAGGGGCAATTATTAATACCAGTTTTTCACAAGATGTTTTTCAATAAGTAAGCCTGTGAAACTTGTCTTGTTTATTTTACCGTGAGGCGCGAAAACTTCTTTTTTATTATTGGGAGGAAAAAATATGTAGTCCCGCACAAAAGGAAACTCTTTAGACGGCAAAACTATTGGACCTCCTTTTATAATACTGAAAAAAAACTTTTAATGGCTTACTCTATACATCAAATGAATTAATTGTTAACCTGCCGAATGATTTCAACCTATCCCTTTTAGTAATTGGTATTAAAATTAGGCCTGCTCCGAAGCTCGCGACTGGTGTCTTACACTGCACCTAATACATTTTTAAAGCATTAGTACATAATAACAAGATCAAAATTTATAGTATGTACATTATTTACATGCAACTAATTATTATTAAAACTAGGTACCACACTTAGAGTTAATTAACAGGCCATAAGAAAGTTCCTTAATCCGTTAAATGACTCTGAGTGTGCAGCAAGACTAGTTAACGAGACCTTGTATAATATCCAGTCTCACAGGAAATGTGTCACGTATTACCATCATTACAAAGGTGAGTGCCGCGAGGAAGTCAGAGAATTCTGACGATGTTCTGTTACAAGATTTGCATTAAGTAATGATGCGGCTATAAGTCGTGTCACGTCCGCAGACAACGATCCGGTGACGAGGAGAATTGGAAACGACTCCTTTATGAACCCACTTACGTCGGACGGTTTTATATAGTTGCTAATTAAGATATAAGACAATTTAGTAACATCATTTGTGAAATGATGAAGTACAAGGCAATCTATTTTTAAAATATACGGAGCACGGTCATCGTCTGGCTTTAATTACGAATAAAGATATTGTTCATGGTCTATCATTGTATTTTATTGAATTAAAATCATATTTTAATATGTTTATAAATAAAACCAACTTCGATTTTAATATCAGTATTTTAGGGGCGTTTTATTTAAATTTGAATCTCTCAAGAGTATATAAATAAACCCACAAAACAATGCTTAAAACGAAATAGGCATTTTTTTCTTCTAATATGTATAAATGTTTCTACGCATTTGTCAATTAAAAAGAAAAACAAAATACTGTTTCTTTTATAAATGTAATCACAATATCACACGCATTTGTAATCCATTAGCAAAAGCCAAGATAGCAAATACTAATAAAAAACTTATCCAAAGTCTGCATATAAAAATAATTACAGAAAAAAAATGATATACCTTCATCCAACCCATAGATACTGCTAACATTTCCTTTCACTATGATATTGTACGTCGGGTATTCAGATAGAAACTTATCCACTTTTTACATAACAATTGCTCTGACGTATTCAAACTATTCCCCCCGAATTACTCGTAGCCATTATGTTTACGAAAATTATGACCCGTAGAGCGATGCGTAGACGTGCTACGAATACTGAGTACGACAGCGAACTGCCGTAGCACGGTGCTTCGAAGCTACAGCCACATTGAATCGTTCCGTCCTTTTTGCGTCTTAGAGATTTCTGTATATGCGTCCCTTTCAATAAATACGTCTCATTAGATGGAGCCAACTGTGTTTGCCGAAGGCTTCCACTGGATTCATAGTTGCTGTTTAGGCGTTAAGATTTTTCTTTTGTTCCACCGAGCAAATTTACTGACAGGGCGACTATTGACATTAAGTTACATGTTTGACTTTTAAAATGTGCGGAAAGCGGTAACATGCAACTTAAAAAGTATTTCGTGATGATACCATTTGCTTTGTTCGTTTGTTTATTTATTTTTCGCTTATTTTTAGGAAATAAATCATTTTCATTTTTCAATTTATTCGCTGTATGATATCTGAAAAATTAGTAAAAATATATGAAAAATATTTTAGTTAAATTGAAAACTTAAAAATAAAAAAAAACACTAGAAAACTTTTCAGATTTAACAGAAATATGAGCTTACAATATGAGATCAATTTGGTTACAGCCCTAAGCTATTTCATAAAGTCTATATGCTTTAGTAAAATAAAACGCATGTATCTCAAAGGTTAGACATTCAGAAGAAAAGGTCAGTCTTTCATAAAACAATCATCGTAGTCTTGACCGTGACACACTCGTAGTAGACGACACTGGCGAGGCGCAGTTCTGTGTCGTAGCGAAAAAGTTCCTTTTTGTTAATGTAACATTTAAAAAAACCACTGTCTTCATGAAATTCAGTTGAGAAAGACGTGTCATTAGTCAACATAAGGCATCAATGGAATTGACACATACAAACCCGCATACAGGTACCTGAAAAACATTATCCATGAGACTGGCAAAAGAGCTTTCAAGCTCGACTGCAAACATTTCAGTGTAAAATCATGCGAAACACTTAGCAAGTAAATGGCTGAAGTGCTGAAACAAATGAAAGACGACAAGCTGACAAAAGGCGTTAGTTAAGTTTACAATGAATCTTAGCAGCTCGGTTTGTGTTCATAAATAGGGCTGTTACATTTGAAATGGACTGAATAATATAGCGGGAGTGGCTACAGAAATTAAGAACAGACATAAACTTAAATATTAATAATACAGTTTGACTAAATACGTCACATAAATAAATTTGTTTAATTAAAAACTAGCCGGCGGGCGACTTTGTCAACTTGGATTTCAAAATAGTAGCCTACATTACTCCCGGAACAAACGCGGTAGTAAAAATAAGTAAAAATAAATCAATTGCATTGATAAATAATCTCATCTTTTTTGTACAACTTACTTTTGTTAACCAAAATGTCCACATTTCAAACAGGAAGTGCGAGATATTATATAGTCCAGCTATGTCACCGACACTTTCAGTTAGCCAACAAAAATCAATGAAACTGCAACAATTTTGGCAAATCTTCAAAGGTCAAGCACAAGTACATAAATAGAGATTTCAAAGCTCTTTGCGAACCTTATTTAACGAATAAGACACTCACTAAACTGCTACAACACAATAAACATACTATATATGTTCATTTTAGACATCAAGTAGACGTGTGTTGGAGATGGATATAAAAATCGAGATAAGTGAAAGATCATAAATTTTTGATCACCTCTAAGCGTGTATTTAAAGTTTAAAGTGATCGGAATTGTAATTTCTAGGACTCTGAATTTTTTTTGCGACTGTTTTTTTTAATGTAGGCTGTTAGTACAGTCTTGGTCTTTCGCGGTGTTCTGCTAACAGAAAATTTGAGTTAATCCTTGCAACACAGGACATACCCCGTCACCTTTGACAAATAATCAATATCGTAGTAGTAAATTGCGCGAACGA
>JAODUI010000017.1:3938378-3968825 GCA_027563995.1 Papilio gigon | reverse complement strand
AATGAGACTCACCCCAGTAAAACACCTAACCTAAATATATATATATATATATATATATATATATGTGTATAACATTTACTGTTTCTAGGTATACATATACATAGGAACTATTTCTAGGATAATAGTAAAAAAACTAGACATTTTTACACTTCACTTTTATCCTTAAATGTTAAAAAGGTTTTCACTTCTCATCATATAAATTCTTTTCTACCTAATAATGTAATTTTAAAAACAATACATTGCCTCCAAAAAGTAATCAATTTATTACATAACGTAACTTCAAAAACATATAATATTTCAGCCTCGAATAATTCGTGTTGAATTCTTGTTACGGGTACATCGCAATATTTGTCGCTGACAAAGTAATGTTATTGGCATTGGTTATTATATTACAAGGGTCGTACAACGAATGTATAAGACACGATGAAAGGTCTAAACCACTTAGTTACAATGTAATTTACAAAGTATATTGATGTAAAAAATATTGAACTTATCCTATTAATTTAATTACAAGCCTTTGCGTTAGTACCTTAAGCCTTAAACACGGAAAAGCGGGGCTTACAATCCACGCACAAATAAAATATTGAAGGAACGAGAGGCGCATTTGTTACCTGACAAGAAACACGTCAAATTTTAGCAAAAGAACAAAAAAAGGGTTTAATGGCAAAAGTAGCTAGCTTAGCTTATGCAGAGACGGTCTACACATCCCGTGCGTTTTCATCTGGCTCTTTTTGGACTCACCTCAATAGCTATACATGTATTGTGTGATTTTTGGTTAACAATAAATCATTTTTCATTTCAATTTTTTTTTTCTGTCACTTTTAGTGCACAGCAAATTTGAACTATACATAAAACGATTTTATTTTTTACGCGCCGTAACAGAAGCTGTTTACGTACATATGTAAATTTGTTTTATATGCGATTCCTTTGTGATGAGTTCTAGTCCAAACAATTGAACTGAATTATTTGATACGTTATTCTAATGGTTTTTTTTGGATTACAATAGTAACATTAGTCTATTTTAAGGAACACGTAGAGTGTTTTGTAAACCTTCTCTGGCGTCCTAAGTTCTATTATAACAGTAAAATTTATCCCGCATATTTAGAAGGATAGTGCAGAAAATAAACATCCAATTATTTGACCTTTGAATAGATTTTCATCTGGATTAAAAGAAAATTTTAATATTCAATTATGTTAATCTTATTTACTTATATTCCAATCATAAATATAATTCAAATAAAAGAACGTATTCTAAGTAATATCGGTATTAGTATTAACAAAGAAAATGTTTTCAATGCCATTAAGATTGGAATGCTCCACAAAACATTTTCCTCTCCCCTCCCATTACGTCCCTCAGATGTACTGAGCTCGAGCAAAAGCCGAACTCTAGTTATTGTTGCCATAATTTGATTCTAAACAAACTTTATCATTGAATTTCTGAGTCTCATTACTGAGAGATGGAATCATTTTGTTATATAAATATTTGTTTATTTTTTTGCCTAATTCCGTCTACATTTCACGGTAGAAAATCATTTTTTTGTACGAAATATATTAGCAGATTTTTTGTTAATATAATAATATTTCTTATACCATCCTAAATAAGATCTGAGCTTTTACGAGGTAATGGTTTGCGATAGTAGACGAATGACGGGATTCGAATCCTCGACCACGCGATCGGATACCTTTAACCACTGTCATATAGTTTGTACTTGTAATATGGTAAGATATATTTTAAAAATTCTAACATATATGAGCCATAATATTTTTCTGTATGAAAACATTTTTTTATTCGAATTAGAGGAAACTTTTTGTTACATTTTAAGTATGTATTCCTAATGCCACAAACACCCACGCGTTATTATTTAAATACCAATATATTTGAGGCTTGAAAAATCTGTTATGATTCGGTTTTACTGAGAAAGGACTACAGCTTATAATATATTTATTTATTTATATATATATTGTCTAGTAAAAACGTCTATCAAAATTGATTGGATGAAATATATTTAAAGGACATTTTTTTTATTAAAATAGGTAAAATGTGGTTAAAAGTGTTAAAGTGGTATGTAATGGTCGACGCCCATCGACATCTGCAATAGTTAAAATACCACATATGCGTTGCCAGCCTTAGAGAGAGGATGGATAGATAGATGGACTCAAAGATTTTATCGGATACAGTTTTAAAACATATTAGTTACTAGAAGTACATTTTTCTTTATCGTCAACTCTTGTCTACTACCTAGACGGAGGCCTTCCCCAAAGCTACAGTAGGTAGGTAGGTATATATATATATATAGAGATGTCCTTCAACAAATTAAATTCAGCGTTCTTTATGAAATGGTTTATTCAAAAGTAAATGAAGGTAATTAAGATAGTGTCGGAACATAATATGAGTAATGTCGGAAAGTTTAAGCTGAAAGTTCTCAAAAGAATAAGTGCTGAATGAATATTATATCCGCTTACGTTGTAATAACACGATTACGTGTGTGCTACGATAAACGCGATAAGATGCTTAATGTAAAATCTTCACATTTATTTCTATTTCGAATAATAATGTTTAAACCCATAAAAATATCTTGAGGGTCACACAATTCGTCATTTATTTTAGTTTACAGTAATTTTCAATTAATTCACTAAAAGTATATATTTGAAAAATGGGTTAAAAAACGGGAGACAATTTAAAAAAATAATAATTTAATAAAAATGAATTTATTGACGATTAATTTACTTACATATAATTCCATGGGTATTGAACGTTTCTACATCCGAAATTCTCTTAAAAAAGTTCCAACATAAATCACTAAATGAACACAAGCACGTCTTACACGCACTCGCGTATGTCAGAACGTCACACGCCCGCTCGGCGCGACAACTCGGCGGCGAATGGCGTTCTGTGGCGTTCGTTCAGGTGCGAAGTGCGAGCGCGGTGCTTCTGCATGACATTCAGGCGGTGAATTTCAGCCAGTGTCATGCACTAGGACCGCCATAAATGTCAACTTGCGTCCAATACAAGTATATTGAATAAGAGTACGGTATTACCGTAACGCTCTAACTTGTGTCAATGACCGATTGTTGCTTCTATATTTAACATTATACTTTAATATAATACTTACCCTTGTTCTTTATTGGCATTATACTATAATCAATACAAAAAAATATAACGATAATTGTCTATTTAACATATACCATTTCTGGTTAATTTATTCTCTATATTTCAGACTTATCATTTATCGTAAAAAGTCCACGTATTCTAGAATATATAAAAAAAATGATTGATAGAAGTTTTTCTAGTAACTAATTAAAAAAAAGTCTAACAGACTGACACTTAAATAACATTAGGGGAATTGCAGTGTATTTTTTTTCTTTAAAATTGTATTGAAAGTATGTTGTTTTTAATATTTTTGATTGTTACTATTAAAAATGACTAAAGCATCTCGTAGTACGTGTATACACGTCTTAATGTGTGAGCACGAATAAAGCGGGCGACGTGATTCTCTCGTATTCTCGTGTGGGCGCAATCAACGATTAATCAAGGGATTAATCTCAAGGTAATCGATGTGATATAAAGTCTTGATAGAGTGGAAGTTGAGTGATTACCAGCGCAACCAATCGGAAACTGTCTAGTTTATTGAAACGCTCACGTTCCGTGTTACAAACAAAAGTCGCAATACTTTACCTTGATTGCTCTGATACACTTTTTTTTTTTAATTTCTTTTACAAATGAAGTGTACTCTTTAAATCAACGAGTTTAATGGTTCATTATTTGATTTGTAAACGAAACGATGGTTTATTGTTTGCAGATTGTCATTTGTTTTGACTAGTGCCCATTGTTTGAAATTCGAACACAATTTTTGATTCATTTATTTATTTTTGAAAACAGCTATTGCCCCTCGATATATGTACATTAATTTTACTGTGTATTACCATTTATGCATTCGTGTTATGTCCTTAAAATAAAGTACAAGGTTTTGATTTCGAGTATTAATAAAATGATTTATGTGTTGTGGAACATTGAAATATTCCCACGAGATAACTAAGTTTTGTATAATTTAAAACTTTGCCTCAATACGAATAAAAAGAAAAAATTCTATATCGATTTTATTATATAAAAAACTGAAGCGCTTTCAGGAGATTTGATGAAAAGTATTCGAGCGCTACATCTGAATGCAAAAGCGCCATCTAGAGCAATAAAAAGAAATATTATGCAACATTATACGGCTCCCAATGTACGCTAACCTTTTATGCCGTATCTCCGGTTCTCATCCCGCTTTGATGGCGAACTCAAGGCGTTGAAATTACACAAGTAATTTGTATCACCGATGTTACTTTAACAAATTAAAATAAAAACGTCATACGTATAAAATTATTTTGACAAAATTTGCTGCGGATATTTAATTCAACTTCACAGTCGTAATGAACAGTTAAAACTTACGTCTATAAACAAAATTTGAACTATAAGTCAAACACAATACAGCCCTTCTGTCCTGTTACTTTTTATTATGGTCCCAGAAAGCTGTTGATACGTTGGGTGTTTTATGTTTTATACAACCCACAGACGTTTAATGGTTCCTAAGGAAATCCCAGTTCATTTAGTATAATAACTATTTAGTGTATGTTTTTACTAAATCTACAATCCCTTAGTAATCAATAAGAAACTCTGAGTGCAGGAATTTCAATGTTATGTCGTATTTTATATACATACTAAAGTTATCATGAAACAAATAAAACCGTCATAAACAATGTAGGTCAGTTCTTAACAAATGTATGTTCGTTGTATTATTTCCGCGACCACAGCGCCTGCGCCCCACAAAACAACCATTTTCATTTTACATGCGGATCTTAGCAAATTAATCTTGTTACCCTTTTACATTTTAGATAAGTCGAATTAATGTACTAGTGGAATATAACTTACAAAACAATGCGTGTAAATCTCGTACACAAATAAATTATAAATTAACAGACAATTTTAAGATATTATTTTTAAGTCAAACATTCAGACGAAATAATTTAAAGTACATTTTTATTTAGGCGTACAATATACTACTAGTTAAAGTAATAAGTTTAACGTTTTAGAGAAGACAAAATCGTGCATAAAATCTATTTGTCCAATAATTCTTTATATATGTTAAAGCCCCAATATATTTAGCATGAACAACATTATTTCTAATCAAACTAAAACATTGTTGTAATTCAATTTAACTTCAACCACAAACCCTGCTAACGTCCGGCATTACATAAATTGAAATTGGCTCAAAACAAGCAAGTCAGGTAAATTTCGAAGTTTTCTTAGTAAAGAACCGGCCTTTAGTTGTTAACCCCGTGTTTATAGTGTGATAATCAATTCGGTCACGCGACAATTTCCAGCCGACGAACACACGACTCGATACCGAGTCACGCTTGAGGGAACGTACATTTTTGATAGAGTTATTGTTTGTTCCCCTTTCGTTATACAGAGCCTTATGGAATAATCAATTTCCCCTATGCAGTATTATTTTAGTCGAGTTACATAAATATAGAAATGTTTTCTATGAAAGAATATCAGTAGTTCTGTATAATATTGAACAATACTTCGAAATTCACTCTTTTTTTTATTGAAAATTTTCCCGTAATTTAAAAAAAAGAAGGCATAATTTTAACTAATAAGAAATGCAAAAGTTTATATGGATAGATGTTTATTAGGAACCTTTAAAAAGGCTAATCAGATCTAGATGAAATAAGGCTGAAAAATAGATTACTGTCTCGAATAGCAAATAAGCTACTTACTAAGTTATTTGTAATATTTTTAGGTGAATTCGCGCACGCTTCTAAATGTATTGCACATTACAAAGCTTAAGGGTTTATTTGAATATGATTATCTCATAAACTACTGGTTGGACTTGAAAAAATGATTTTGTGTTGCATAGTCCATTTATCAAATAAGGTTATACGCTGTGTAACATTACGCTACGACTAATAGGAGCGATAATAAATGGAAATATTGCGAAAACTAAATTCCACACAAACGAAGTTGCGCGCTCAGCTAGCTCTATTTCCCTAGTTATTAATATATCGATAGTATAAAAATAACTTAAGATTAGTTTGAAAGTCAGGTAACATTTCAAGGTCAAATAACTTTCATATTTTCATTCAAAGTCAAATAACATTCAATAATTAGATTAGATCAGACATGGTCTGGGAAAATATAATTATTTCATCCGAGAAATGTTGAAAACAGAATGTCAATCTTAATATTTATTCGATAGTATAGCGGTTTATAAATACGGCGAGCGTTATACAAAATGACCGAAACAAGCTTAGTCTTATCACGTTAAACAGTTTACGAGGCGATTGCTCGAAACAATAGCAAGCTAGTAAATATAATTTTTTTTCATCGTAACCAATTATATCGAAAATAATTGGTGCTCCGGCAATCGAGCGCAACAATATTGTAATGAATATATTTCATTATATTTTACTTTATTTTTAACACTAATGAAGTTGAGTTAACAATAACCAATACTGATTGACAGTTTGCATACTTTTCGAGTAGAAAAATATTTTTTTAGAGAGAAGGCGACAAACAAACGGGTGCATAACAATATCAACTAAAACAATAGTAAATATGTCTGTTCCAGTCAACGCAATCGTGGTAAAATTATCTTTCTTTTCCGGATTACTGGATGATTTTGTTTTTTAATTATAAAAAATTTAATTCGTAAACTTAATTACATTAAAAAATTCAGAGCAGATAGCGAGCGGTGCGCAAAACGCTGTTAACAATTGTATAAAAAGGTCGCGGCGCGTTAACATAACATCGTTCTTCCACCTCACTGCTTTTTATTTCGTAATTTTCTTTTCAAAATGACCTGAAGTCGATTCCGACCCCCGCACCCCCTGTGAAATCAGCAATCACTAGCGGCTTACAATTTGTCGTCATGGGAGTGCAGACAAAGGTGCCTGGAGCACAGACGCGTACTCACTTTATGCTGGTGCATAGTTTTCTGCAGCATGTAGAAGAGGACTTCGCGCGTGGCCTGCGCCTCCTGCTGCTGCGCGCGCCCCAGCACGCTGCTGCCCGCTGGGAACGTCGCATTTTAACATTTAAAAACCTAACACACTTTTTAAACGAAGAAGTTATTCATGTTGTAACCGTGACATTTATGCAATGAATAACACGAAGAAATGAAAATGGTCTGTACAAGATCAACTTTGATAAATTGAAAATATTTGATGAATAAATTCCACAAATGTGTCAAATATCTGTCGTTTCTCAGATCACAGATGACATGTGATAATAACGAAATAAATTAACTTTTAAAGAGTAAAATTATATTTTTCTTTGTTGCCATTTCGTAAATGAACAAACAAATGAACATCATGTAACGCGGAAAGCGAGCGGTGAGTGATGTCCAGCGGTGGGCCGGCAAAGACTGATGATGATGACGAACGAACATCGAATAATAAAGTTGTCTCACCTCCCATATTACTGAAGACTCTAATAGCCACAGGTTCCAGTCCCGCGATACATTCCGCGTGCGCCCCGGACGCCATCAACCCGTCGCATAGCTGGATCAGCTGGAATAGTAAAATATAAACAACATCAGTAGGCTGAAGTGACAATGGGCGGCCATCTGTCCGGCCAGCGACACCGAGTGCGGGACATCCTGGAGTGGAGATCATTGTTAAAGACCAGGATGGCGGATGGAGCGTAGTTTGGAGTAACATATCCGTACAGAACAAGCATACCTTTGGTATTTCTATGAGTTGTTTCGTGTGGTGCTTGGAGGAAGACAGCTGCACCAAAAACAGCAGGATGCTGTTGACGAGCTCACAGCAGTTTCTGTAAATTTATTATTAATTCGTCACAATTCTTATGTACTAGACATATATTAAGAGAGGTATACAATTACGAACAGCTGACAACCACGTCTACTTCTTCGGGCCGGAGTTGTTTGGCGCTGTCTGTGGTGGACAGCACAAAGAACATTTCGTTAATAGCAGCACCATCTATCGGAGACCAAAATAAACTCACGGTATCTCATGCTGCTCGACCAGATCCAGCTGTTTCATGAGGAAGCCAATGAAGACCTGGTCGCTGTCCAGCATGCAGTAGTTGACGCGCAGCGCCAGCAGCTGGTCCAGCAGCGCCAGCACGGACCGCTGCAGCGGGATGTCGTTTTGCATCGTGTAACTCTGTAAACAGAAATACATTAATAGTTATAAATAAAATAACGTTAAAATATGCCTCAGTTACTTAAAAAATTGTATGTTTTTTTATACAGTAGTATTTTTTGTAATTATCCAATATCTGATGCAATTAAAAACTGTACAAAACAAGTAAAATATATTCGAAATAGACAACAAACAAATATTAGGAAGTTCACAAAAGATCTACTAATATTTTTACTAAAAAATAACTTTGTCGTAGTTATAAATACCTTCAAAGCTTGTATCACGACGGGTTCAAACAAACGTATGTATCTCTCCAATTCCTTCTTATTCGTACTCCACTTTCTATCAGTTTTATTCTTCGAGAAATTCTCCAAGCCTATCAACATCTGCCTTTCCTCCGCCATCCGCGGATTCTTGGTATCCAGCGACAACTTCTGCGACGCGTTCGAGCAAACGCTACTCCTTCCAGAATCTTCTCTGGTTGGAACCGGATTCACCAACATGACATGCCGATAGAAACTGGTTCTAACCGGTACGGGACAGTTATCGGCTATACTCATAAAGTCATTGTACTGATTGATCATATTGGTTCCGAATAAACATTTCAATAATTGCGTTATGCAATAGACCGTTTGATTCGGACATAGCGGCATTATGACCTTGAGGTAATACAGGACCTCCTCAGTCACGGATCCGAACTCCCTCTCGGTAGCCAATTCAAGTTGAACCGCCAAACAGTTCAGTACTGTAGAGAGGAATTCGTAGAATATACTGCTTTTTGGATCTAAATTTATCTGTAACAAATATCATAGCTGTTGAGCGAGCGGCCCGCTGTCCGCTGTCCGCTGACCCGCGCTCCGACGGTCATTACAAATAGAGACAATACATTGCTTTCTTTGTACAACGACGACAGAATCGACGCTGGAAAGCAAACACGGAGTAACCCGCAAAAACATCATTTTTCATCAGAGTAAAACAACTGTTTTTTAACGAAACTTGCGTGTTTATGCAGCTAGTTACTATTTTAGTGTACTAAAGTTAGAACTGAATTTAAAATATATTCAAAGTAATACCAACCTTATGATTAGAGTACATAGCTCTCAGATTCTCGTACAGCTTCATATAAAACGGCTCATTGTAGAAATGTCCGGAGAAATTGGCCTTCAAGCTCGCGGCGGGCGCGGGGAGCTTCCTCCTCACGGACCCTTTGTCGTCGTTGTCCTGGGACACTGTGCTACCACGTCTCTGGGTTGGATCTGCTAGAAATATTAGCAAAATGCCTTAACTGTTGCACTTTGAGCTATTAAAGAGGCTCTCTCTACCTCGTATATCAATATATAAGATTAGAATAGTCGGATCGGAGTTTAAACAATTCCGAATTATAATTTGTCTGAGCGCCAATATTAACAAAATGTCCGACCGGCAACACAGTTTAAATATTAATGGACACCACCAAAATCTTTAGAATTCAATTTAAAAATACTACGTTACCTTGCGTCTTTCTCCGCACCGGGCTGCCGGGTAAAGCGATCCCGCTCTTATTCAGGTGCACGCTGGGGTTGACTTCCTCCACCAGGTGCACCAGCACGTTGAGCATCTTCAGGGTGAGCTGCAGCCAGCGCTCGGCGGCGCCGGCGGCGCGCGCGCCGCGCAGCTGCTGCCATCGCCCCGCGCTCGCCTCGTCGCGTTCGAATATATCTCTGTTCCTTGTCTCATGGCGCATTATCTTGTGGATTTCAACTGTTGGGTGTCATTTAATTTTGTACTTTGTACATATGTAAATAAAGTTTTATTCAAATCAACAAAGTTCATTACAATTGGAAAAAATATTGATTTTCTAAAATTGTGCAAAATTATTACAAAACGTTTCAAGGACATTTGATTTTTTTTTAAATCAAAGGTACGGCTTTCCGGTCACGTGATCGTCAGTTCGAATTCGCCTACTGTATACCACTGCCTAGCACGAGTCTAACTTAGTTGGAGTTGTACCAGAAATATTACTAATATAATAAAATAATAATAATAATAAATAATATAATAAAATATACTAATATAATACCTAGCTGACCCCGCGAACTCTGTTTCGCCTTAAGCCAATAAATAAACAAATTTTTGAATTTATTAGGAAATACAAAAAAAAACATTTACTACGCGGAACAAAACGCTTGTATGGGAAATGAAAAAGGGCTATGTTTAAGGCTTTCGCGGGAGTTTTTCTAATTTTAGATAAGATAAATCCGATCAACCGTTCTCGATTTTATGGAGATTAACGAACAGCTATTCATTTTTATATACATAGATGGAACAATTACCTGGATAAATCATACAGCACAGATTCAACAGTATACTCCTCGTTGCGACGGAACCGTTGCAGCACTCCAGGTTGTCCAGACAGTAGGCCAAGATGCCCTGCTCTGTGTACGCTTCCTCGTGCCTCCAGGGAGACCAACGTCTGCATATCGCTTGGAGGGCTTCCAGTAGACCTTGCTGAAGATATATTTATGCTATTATATAAAGCACTAAATTTGGATTTAAAAAAAAACATCTATCCATCCATCCATGTGAACTTTCGCTTTTGTAATATGAGTAAAATCATGTATCATCTATTTTATTTAATATAAAATGTAAAAATCGAAACTCACAGTATAATACTTGCAATTGGCGGACATCAGCCTGTGCACCAGATCGCCGACGACCGCCGTCAGAGCGTCGCAGTGCATCACCCGGCCGCCCCGCACTTGCGGCGGCAGGTCGTCGTAGAAGAACATGTTGCGGACCGGCTCCAACGCGCGCCGGCGGTGCTCCAAATTGAACACTTCGCTCTGTTCTCTCGCCGTCTCTGTCATCATTGATATCGGCGTCTCTTTCCTCGACGGATATAGCTTTGGTACTATGCTAAAATTGTATGGAGATATGTTATTACATCCATGATCCTAGATTTTTTCGTACAATGCAGTTTTAAACTAAGACAATAACGTTGACATAGTCAAGTATAGAAGTGAAATACTCGTATGGTCTAATTGACCATAAAGAGCCGGGACGCGTTATCACGTAAAGAGGATCTGAAAAACCCTTGACGAAGAAAAGGAGCTTCCAAGAATCTCTTATTATAATTATACCGCGGTCTTCAATTTAACACGACTCTGTATTTTTGAAATCGATTTTTTATTACTTACGCGCATGTATTTAATCGGCTGACAAATAAATGCGAGATTGTATGGAGGGTTTCATAAGTAGTGGGAGTACTTAGTATTGAAAGCCCCCCTCATTCATATAACCCCCGCTTCCCCTCCCCTGTTAACGGGAACCATGCTATACAAAATACTCCTTACCATGATATAGCGTGTGACGCTGCACTCCTGACCTTCTGATCCTGGTCAGCCAGCAGGCGACACAGCGTGTTCATTATGTGTTTACTTCTTGCATAATATTCTGGACACAGCATGAAGAACCTGGAAGAGATGTCGTCTTTTTTATAAGAGAAGAGAGAAACGAGCTGTGGGTTTTCCGAGGTGATCATCGACGCCCGTGGACATCCTCAGAACCCTGAGTCGAACTGGTTTATAATATTATAATTATTATAAATGCGAAAGTTTTGATGGATGGATGGATGGATGGATGGATGTATGGATATAGAACAATGTATAGAAAAACGCATAGATGAAAAAAAAAACTTAATTAGTAGTGTATGTGTTCTACATCTATGCCAAATTTCATGCCGATCCAGGTATCTATTCTGGTGATATTAATCATACACATTAACAAACATCCATCCATCTATACTTTAATTATCTATAATTTAATCATTAATGCTATAGAGATAATACAGATACCTAGGTAATACGCATACCTCGAGTACGGCAGTTTCTCATACATTTTACACAAGTTGACTCTACACAACCAGTAGTTGTTATTCTCTACGTCGACCAGAGCGTTCAAGGCGTCGACCGCGAGGGGCCAGTGCGCGCTGCGGAACAGCGCCGCGGACACGCCGGCCAGCGCCGACAGCGTGTGGCTCACCGTTGAGTGCACGTCGTCGGACAGCCCCTGCAATATTACACGGCCTGCTTCGTAATTAAGTTACTACCTCTTCTCTTACTTGAAGGGTAAGCAGAAGGGCACACCACATCGTTGCAATTCATCTTACTGCTAACGACTAAACAAGACACTAAACGCAATTTAACTACGTCATCAACTATATCGGTTATAATGACTGACTGTTGTCGATTCCTCTGATGTTGATATGCCTGGTTTTACATGTATTTTGATTAGATTTGTTTTAGAGCAAAAAATGATATCGTTGGAAATGAATGATTTAAATGAGATAAAATCAATGAGTATAGAAGAAATTTGACTTACCTTCAACAAGTTTTCCATTAGTCTGTCGATACTTAGACAGTCGGCGACGTCCCTAGACATGGCGGTGAACCAGCGCCATCTGCTGTAGTCTCCATGCGACAAGTCCAAGGCCGATATGAGATAGTTGCCGATGCAGACCCTCGCCAGCCCCCTGATCTGCGGGTCGCTGTGCCCCCCCAGCGCGAACACGTCGCACATGTGCTGAAACTCGAACTCTTTCTCGCTCTTATCATCCTCCAGCTTCTCTCTCTGACCAACTTCGTTCCGTTTTGAACTCTCCTTCCTGTCTCGTCTCTCTAGATCCTTCAATGCATCGCGGTGGTCCAAGTTAGTGTTCGACTCGCCGAAGTGATCGAACTTCATGTCCAAATCGACACTGGACGACAGGACGTCTCCGCTGCTGGACATCGGGTAGCCCGACGACATGGGGTCGTTACTGCCGGTCATATTGGAATTTGTCGTGAAGTTACTATTCGTCATATTAGCGTTCGTACTGTCAGCGCTTATTCCACTAGCGATAAGGTCCATTTTGCCTAAGAGTCTGATATCTTGCAGATTTAATGGTGTATCCTTTGAACTCTTCCGATCGGGACTGTCAGTTTTGTCAGTCGATTTCTTCGACGTTTGCTGCGTCTGTGTGTTCGTCTGACTGTCCGTGCTCTTGTGAGATAGTTCCTGGCTGGTCGACTCTGTTATTGAATCCTGATAGCAAACGTTTCTCTCTAGTATGAAGTCGTTGATGGTATCTTGACAGAAATTGACACCTTCAGACGAACCTGTAGGAAAATTAAAAAAAATAATCGCTTTAAATTTTTGAATAAACTCTTTCAAGATAGATTAAGTATCTGTCGCTTCTATACATTGCACGGTCAAGGTCACCTGATCGATGCGCTCCCCGTGACAGATCTTCCGAAGTTCCAAGATATGTGAAACAATCCATAGCCGTTAAACGAGTCAAACTGTCCTCATAGCCCAGTAACTTACTTCGATCTGTGCACTTAAAGATGCACGTAAGCCTTACCTGAGTAGTTGTGCAGTTTGACATCTGCCTCTTTGTCCAGATACATGGTCATGAGCTGCGGGTACAGGCGCGCCATCTCCGACAGGCAGGTCAGTGCTGACGCCTTCACTGACACACGCACAGACCTGAACATGGACAACGTTTGTTTTCATAGCGAGGAAGCGACATGAATTCGCCAAGATAGCGAAGTGAGTATTGCCCATAAACATCCGCATTTGATACATCGCCTAACTTGGAGACGCACAGAAAGGGTAAACAACCCGTTTCTAAGCGTCGCCTACCCTGCCAAATTTAATTCTACATCCCATCCTATTCTTAAAGGAATAGGGAAGAGGAAAAGAAGTGAAATAGCCTCCGACACGCACACTCAGCACTGTCTGCGGCATGTGTACCGCGTGTTTGGTCCGGTCGCGGTGCTGCAGCGAGCTGGACATTCTTGTAACAGATGTAACAGGCTCAGCAGTATAACACGTCTATCTCACATGAAGTGATAATCGAGGTCTGAATTTAATTAGGTAAATCGCCAGAAACCTACCTATCAGGCACGAACCCCCCTTTGTTGCCGGTCAGCAGAAACTTGGAGGCCAGCAGGCGAGCGCCAAACTTCAGCACCACGTCCTCGTCTGTGGACGAGCCTATACTTATCTGAAACAGCACATCGCATGTTGAATAACTAGGCTCCGAGCCTAATGGGAAAAGAAGATTGAACAACCAGATGTGTCGCCATAAACAGACCAGCCTGGAAGAGATAGACCAACGAAGTGTCCATACAGTAGTGTAGAGTATCAAGCACAAATAACAATTGTATTACCTTAAAAGACGTCTCGTTTGACATGTTAACTGCCTCATCACAATGATCTGTTAAATCCATCTCCTCCAACTTGTCAGCCAAGTCCTTCGCCAGCCGCGCAGTGTCGGGTATCGGCATCTCTGTGTCGCTCGCGGGAGAATCTGGCGTCTGAAGAAATAACCCTTTAATTGTAGGGCAAGGAAGTCATCTTTCACAGAAGTGGTCGAACGGTAGGCAAGTGCCGAAGCGTCCGTCCGCGGTTTACACCTTGGCGGCTACAGTCGCTTGAACGTTCGGAACATATCGAGCCGACCACGCGGCCGCGAGTTTTTAAACATGTTTGTGAGAAAAAAGGTCGGTCAGTGGTCAGAGCAGGGAGACGACTCATGGTTTTTGACTATCATCCCGGTTTTTTTGCTCCTCAATCGATAATTTATGAGAAGAGGCAAGTTTGCGCACAAGGCATATTTCTGAATGGAACGCCACGAACGCTTGCGATCGTGCGCTAGGCAACAAAGCCGACAAGATATTTGATTTTTCGTATACCTGTATAGTTAAGTCCTCGACGCTGAGGCTGGGCGTGGGCAGCTGCAGCAGGCTGCCGAGCTGCAGCGCGCCGCGCACCAGCACCTCCAGCTCGCGGCCCTCCGCCGGCGGGCTCGGCGCGCTGCGGCGCGATAGCGCGCTCACTGAACCTGGCATACAACTTGCTTCACTCGGTTTCATCTACAACACATATGTTCACGTCCCGACCGAGGAGACAGAGGCAGATCGTGCCCTGAACAAGTGTCCCTGGGCCTACATCAAATCTGACCCAGTGTGGCTAGGTTGATTTCACACACATAATTGAATTTGGACTTGGAAAACGAGAGAAAAGCCACTATATTTTTGTAGGAGTGTAATATGGCAGTGATGTAAACATCCATACATCTAGTAATTACTAACTAAACACTTACTAATATGCCTCCGATGTCCCTTCTCACTCTTCCTGTCGTCCAAGCTCACTAATCTGGGTTGTTTCTCCAACAGAGCCTTCCTCTGCTCAGCGTTGGCTTGCGAGAGCAACACGGACAAACACTCCATGACTGCGTTCTGAACATTGTGCTCCGTTGTCGTTCGTTCCAAGTAGTGAATGCACAGATGATATAGCTGTAATACAAGAAAAAATAGGTTTTTTTAGAATAAAAATATTAGTAGATTTTTGTTAATTCGCCAACATTTCTTGTAACCATTCATTCATCGTTTGTACCTCTAAGTAATCTTGGACGCCAAATAAATCGTTATCAGTAAACTTGTCCATATCATTGACCTGAAACATGGCTTTGACGACGCAAAACCAGCCGACGGTGCGCGCGGCGCTCGCGGCCGCCGGCCAGAGGTTGTCTGGAAGTATTACATTAGTTGCACCTCACATAATATTAATAATGCTCAATAATTTTAATCTACAAGCTTATATGACACAACATCTCTTTACATTTGTCAAACCAACACCAAAAAAAAAGGTTCTTATAAAAAAACTCTACATTTTTTGCTATATTTCGAAGTACAATTTTTTTTAATTGCGCAAAAATAAGTAAAAGTAGGGTGTTGAGTATGAGTGTTTCTTTAAAGGCCGATCGGCCGTCGGTTCATTCGGCCAAAGTTCTATAGATCAATCAACCTTAGCACTCTTAAATATTCTTGTAATTTTCTGCAACATGTAACTCACCAAAAACTTTACTCAATATATTGGTGAGTAAAGGTTCCCTGTGCGAGGCGAGGTGAGCTACACAACTCGCTATCCCTCGCCGTACCGACGCTTCCGAACAATCCACATGTGATAGTAACGCTTTAGATAGCTCTGGAAATATTAAATGCCACTGTGAAATCGTAGTGCCATAGATTTTATAGAATTTACAAAGAGTTAGTGCGGACAGTGTGAAATTGTTGGATGCAGAAGGTGGAGGGTTGCATACTGTGGCAGGTATTGGGCAAGCCTGTGACCAACTGTGAACAGACGAAGGCTGATATGATATAAACATAGACATACACTGTGATGACATTTCATAGTGGTCTCGGTTTTGTTAAAAAAAATATAAAGTACAGTAAGAGTATAAATAACCTGAAATCTCTTCATCAGTCGTATACTCAGCTAATGCGTTTAAAATTCGTGGCAAATTAGTCTCTAACGCCTCAACAATGAGTTGGATTTCATTTGTATGCTGCACAATTTGACTGAGCTTTGGGAACAATGTTTGTGCTTGCGACCGTATCTTGCCAACACCAGGACGTAACCAGCTGTCACCGAGACATATACGAGAGAGGGCTGCTCTAATCCACCTGGAAGTAAAGACGTTAATAGCTAACAAATGACAAAAGTGGTCATTGTTTTTATGAGAAATAAAACAAGTTCACCAGTCCTATACCTACAAGAGTGACGTCAAAGTATTTTTATACTTAAACCGTGTTGTTTTGAAATGTATGCATTAAGATTAAAACTAAGTTTAATATAAAATTTAACATAAAAAGGAAAGTTACCTTGCATTTTTGTTTTGATCAATTTGATTTTGTAGTACAATATTTGTCTTATAGGAATGGAAAGCAAATCCACCAGCTACTGAACGATTCAACGCCTCATCTCCTACAAGACGAACTTCAGCCTAAAAGAGAGAGATAAATCAACTAAAGTATTTTTTAAATCACTTAAATTGGTAAAGGGTTTATGTTGCTGTCTATCAGGATATAAGACTGTCAGAAATAACTCAATACTTACACTATCATTACTAGCCAAAGACAAGAAAATAGGCACGGCGGAGTGTAAGAAATTTGCATAATGTCTAGCACAATTAGGACGACTACCTAATGCTCCTAAACAACGACCCAGGGTCCCAGCAGCAGCCTGAAGCTCATGGCTCCTAAAAACAGATGAATAAAATTAGTATCACGAGTTTGTTTCATAAGAATCGAAAACAATATAACATCATATCAATAAACTTACTTCGCAGTTCCTTCCCCGCTTTTCAAAAATTCCAATGACTTTTCTGCCTTCTCCAAGACATTCATGATTGCAATCTTTATCAGTCTGTTGTTGATAGATTTCGCAAAGACATGGTTATCGAGCGTTCACTAAGAAAACATCAATTTTCATCGCAAAATTGGCTAAACCTCAACAAACAAACCAAAGGAAAATCAATCGACATGACGTTTAAAAGTTGTGTTCGGAAATTTGTATTATGCTTTGAAATTCTTTTAAGAGTTTTTTTTACGATCGAATTAAAACTATATTGATTGATTAGATGCCTTACAATTATAATTTGTGCTTGAAATAAAAAAATTAAAGGTTTTCGGTAATTTTTGCAAATAAAAATATAATGTTTACTGGGTAACAACACTACTTTTGACGTGACATTTGATTCTACACAACTGATAAGGGCTGATAATAAACATCAATGTCGAAGGTCAAAAAGAATAAATCTTAAAACATTTAATAGGTATTTTAAGACGTTGTAAACAATATGTCAGTACATAGTGAACAAGAAGTAGACGTTATGCACGGATTAAAAACTGTTTTAGCTCAAATAGAATCTGCTGTTGCTAGGAGGAGCAAAGTAAGTCAGTTCATAATTTCATCCTAATATCCCGAGGAGAGTTGTGCTAATCTATTTAGGTAAATGTTTACCATCCTATCTATGAAAGCAAATCTTGACCTTGAACCATGGCCCAATGAACAATATACCGCAGACTGCATGACTGATTTACTTAATCATCTAACATTGAAGAAAAACAACCCATTTACTATTCCTTTGCACTTTACTTCACATGAATAATTGCCTCTATAAATACAGTGCAAATAACTTATTGTTAATTGGTGTAAATTACAGGATCTACCACAGGTGATACCAAGATTAGTTGCTGTATCCAAAATTAAGCCTGCTACATTAATAATCCAAGCTTATGAAGCAGGGCAAAAACATTTTGGAGAGAATTACGTAAATGAACTGGCAGATAAAGCTAACGACCCCTTAATATTGGAAAAATGCAAAGATATAAAGTGGCATTTCATTGGTCATCTCCAAAATAATAAAATAAATAAACTTCTTGGCTCTCCAGGACTGTTTATGGTTGAAACTGTTGATTCTCAAAAACTTGCTGATAATTTAAATAAACAATGGCTGAAGTATAGAAAAGAACAAGAAAACTTAAAGGTTATGGTGCAAATTAATACTAGTGGCGAAGAAGGTAATCATATTGGTATATCAATTTACTTCTTATATAACTTTAAAATCCTTTCTGTTATAAAGCCATCTATAACATAGTAATTAAAAATTATTTTATTCACAGCAAAAAATGGCATTGAACCATCAAAGACATGTCAACTAGTCGAGCATGTATTGAAGAACTGTCCCAATCTTGAATTTACAGGCCTTATGACTATTGGGCAGTATGACTATGATTTAACAAAAGGCACCAATCCAGATTTCATAACATTGGCAAAGTGTCGAGAAGAAGTTTGCAATAAACTGGACTTAGATATAAAAAATGTAGAATTGTCTATGGGCATGTCAAGTGATTTTGAACATGCTGTGAGTATTGTTTATTGTACTTTAACAGCACATTCTACTATCAAATTCCAGAATATATACAAATCTACATGTTTATTACTATTATTTTAAAATGTTCAAACTTTACAAATATTTTATATTTTTCAGATTGAAGTCGGAGCTACCACAGTTCGTGTTGGGTCAAATATCTTTGGTGCCAGGCCGCCATATTTTAAACCTTAATTTATTGTGAATAAAGAAGCACGAAGTCTTCCATAATGTATTGTTGTATCAATGATGTAATAGACATATTGTTTGCATGTTACACAATCACACTAAAATATGTTGTGATAATTTATATTTGTTACATGTAGTCGCATCTATGTTAGATTCCAGACTATATACGTTTTAAAATTTACACTGTTTTATTACATTTAACTATAATTCGAATTCGCGACCAAATTTGAGTTTTTTTACTTTTATAAGTGGAAAGTAAGGCAAAATCTTAAGTGGCAAATTAAATTAGTTACGTACTCTTTGGTCAAACATCCAGCAAGTTGTATGCTTACTCTTTGAAATCAATTTTGCATTTCTTGTTGACGTTGTCAAAGAAACGAAAATTTAGAGCTGACATTTGTTTATGTGTCATTTTTGCAGAAAGAGGTTGCGTGTGACGATTAGCTTAATATTTTTTTTTAATAAATCAAAAGTTATACGTGGATTCGTATTAACACAAATAGTTATGTAAAGTAATTGTAAACAGTTGTCTACAAGTGTAAATAAGGTGAAGTGTTGTTTTAAGTTATATGTGTAAATAAAAAGTTGTGTCCTGGTAGGAAGTTCAACAAGGTCGTGCTACTTGTCAGGTACAGAATAAGGGTAATAACTGTTTAAAAATGCAATAACTTTTTATTACCTACTAACATGTTCATCCCAACGTATTTTATTTTATATGTAAATGTAATGGAAATTTGTATGGGTAACCACTAAAGAAACTGTTCGTAATAATTTCCTCTGATGTGTTTATATCTGCGAAGAATGAGTAACTTAATTTCGGTTAATTTTTTACTAATAACTCTAGATAATTGCTATAATTAATCAGATGATTAACTTCTCTCTCAAACATAAATTTTGTATTATACCACATTCAACTGCTTTTATTTTATAAAATATTAAATGTTTCATATGCTCATATTTTGTCATATAATCAAGTCAAGATGCTAATGGTGACAGACTAGGTCATCTCGAATCTTGCTACATTACTATGTATTGTTTGAATGATGTTGACATTTTCTGAGACAATGTTGTGAAGCAATCATAACACTGCAGGCTTTCCCATTGATCTATATGATATGTTTATATTACAAAGACAGACATATGTAGGAACCAGACTCCTTTGCCTTACTAGACAAATACATGTAACACATAGTCTGTGACCCTGTTAAAGAAGTTGTCTGCTGCAAGTTCTCATTTCTTAACAGCTGTCAAAAATATATTGTCCAATACTTGACAAAAAGAAAAAAACATAGTTTACTTTGGGAGAGGCATTATTTGGAGACAGTTTTTCGAATATTCCTAATTTAAATACCGTAAAGCTCAGAAATTTTTTTAGATATTAATCATTGCCATTCTATTTAATAAATTATGTACATGCGACATATAATAAGTGATTACTATAGATACATTACCTATAGATGTTTAGAGGCCTAGTTGGGACTAAATTTTACTCAGTTTTGTCATTTACAATACAGAATGACATTTCGAAGATAATTTCTCAATTAGATATGAAACTTGTATTAAACACTACATCTATTACCTGTAAAGCTCGCTGTTACCGTGTTTAATAAATTCCCAGGACAACAGGAAACTCATTAATACAAATGTTTTGGCAATGGTTATGTTGCAAGAGGAAAAATGTTCTTTATTTCTTGCCAAGTTGTTATAAAAAAAAAGTTTTGTACATAAACTCTGAAAGTTAGCACATGCATGAGTAAAACAAATATATGTTCAATGAAAATTAAGTGACAGTGATGCAAAGTGTATTTACACATACGTATGACCTTCCTGTACGTACATTATTTGTGTCTCACACATAGAAGAAACATAATACATTTCCAATGACTTTATTTGTTACTAGCTGTTGCTTGCTACTTTATCAACGTGAAATTTAAAAAAAACTAGCCTGTGTTACTCCCGCATACATCTGCTACCTATCAGTAAAAGTCCCTACAAAATCAGTCCAGCCATTTTTTTAAGTGTATAGCTTTATCAATGTAAATTTGAAATCATATGAAGATCAGATCCAATCAAAGGCATACTGTAGACAAACTAATTTTTATAAAACTGGTAATATTTTTTTGATAAAAAATAGTTTTGACGCATAACTTTCTCACATAATCATATAACATTAACCAACTAGAGTGCCCGCAGCGAGTCTTGGACTCAGACAATGAAGGTCTCCACCTAACTCGAGCCCGCGCCGGCGCGGCCCAGTCCTGCACTTGCACCTCTCTTAGGTCTATAACAATAGCTACCCTTGTTTATTATATCACATCACTTTATAATAATGGGTGCCATGTATGGAATTCTACTTTGTTTATTTAATTTCGTATTGGCATTGCAACGAGAAGATTTTGTTTTATTGTAGGAAAACGCGATCGCAAGTGATGGAGTAGTATCTCCCTTCCCGTGTCTGACGGTTACGATGGTGGCGCATTTATAATTTCTTTTCGCGATTCTATTTCGTATGGCAAAGGCGGACGGAATTTCTCCCGTCACTTTCTAAAAGCGAAATTCAGTTTGTTAATCGTAGGGCCGGCTTTATTCTTATACTACGTGTAGTAATACAGGCTTTGACATTTAGTCAATTTCTAAAACATAGTGTGATATTGATGTACCGATGATTTCGTCTAGGTCATGGTCAGGAATGCAAAACTCGATGCGGATCTCTTTTTTCGTATCTTTCTCATCGTCATCATCTTCATCCTAAGATCGTCTACTGTTGGGCGGAGGCTTCCCACATCTATTACCACGACGCAATAGCGAAAAAAACATCTGAACTATCGTTTAGAGGGATTATTTAGATTTTGGTCGGTCGATATAACTCACGAACTAAACAGTTCCAAAGGGTCCAATCAGGCCGCCCCGGAAATATTCTGACCTAAATATTCTAGATATCTGTTACGTGTGTAGCACATAAAATGCCATCAACCAGGAACAATTTTCTCTAAGTTCCGATGTCATTATGGCGTAACGCAACTCGGTTCCGATTTCGTCCCCGCTCATTGTTTCGTGTTCTGTTACTTCCTCCCCGTGCACTCAGACCTCTCGTCGCGCTATAAAAATATCTGACAAGATGATATTACATCTTTACATTGAATATCACTTTGCTTTAAAAATATGTTAACTGAACTGTTAACTTTTATTAAAACAGTTTCGTAATTGTCAAGTATGTAGACATTGGTTGTCGCCCGCGGCTTCCTCCACTCTTTCAAGAAACATAACTTAGCCTATTCGGTATTCACGATTGTAATCGACCTGTATTCTAGAGTTAATGAAGACATTTTCTGCCGGTCTGGAGTCACGTGGTAACAACTTTACATCCAAATCTATCGCATTTATAGCGTTAGTAAGACTTGAAACACAGAGTTCATAAATAACATTTTTGTGTGGTCCCTAGCTTATCTAAGGTGCAAAGTATGTCGCATTTATATTTTCTAGTTTAGACGGTGTTTGTTCTGTAGTTAACTAATCTATAACGATGTTTCGTCAAGACTAGTTTTTCCCGACTTGCAACACAACGTAACGCGAGCTTCCCGTCCAACTATGGCGGCGGACTGCGACCTGCTCGCTTCTGACCTAAAATCTGACATGTATGTAATCCTGTCTCCATTTGTACAGTCCGACAACCCTATCTGACCCGGTGTACCGGCATAAGGTATTTTTTACTAGTAGCAGATTTTTGTTACTTTACTAATATTTCTTTTATCAATCCAACTAACCTTAATTGTGCTAGGATATGCTTTACGATAATAGTCGAATGGCGGGATTCGAACTCTCGATCACGTTATAAAAATCCATTTCTTTAACAATTAAGCTATTGGTGCCACCCTGTCGAACCTCGAAAACGGGCTTATCTATCTTCTTAGAGAACTATCCCTGGCTAGGGGAGCCAAGCTATATAGAGGGCCTTAATAAAGAAAACAGTAAAGAGGTTTAAGCTATTATGTAAAAGGCGATCGATGATGCTCCGAAATGTTTGAGCCAGCCGATCGCGTCACAAGGAAAAGTGTCAGCAATTGTCCATCGATCGTTCCGATTCAAAAAACATTCCCACCGACAACAAGAATGAATAATTCGATTCGAAAGTGAGCATGGAGCAATAAGTATGCAGCATCGCTCCGCCGATAGATTAGCATTAAAGTTTTGTCGCGAGATTGTCTCTTGGCTGGAGGCAATAATCTGTCCGTCACATTTCATCCGGATCTAAAGTTTAAAATTATGATTGCTCCAAGTTAAGCAGTTACCTGACACCAAATCAGGATTACGTAAAGAGCTTAGGTCATTTTAAAATCTCAACTCGTTGGCGTTATTGAAGGTCAAACAATGGCCGCTTTAACTCGACCGTTTGAATTAAACCGTATCGATAATAGTCAACAGTTACGTGTACAGTTAGTGACCGTGTGGTATTGAACTGTTACGATTCACTGTAATAGCTTGTTGTTGTACATGCAACGTTTTGTTTTATAAAAAAAATGGGATTTTTAAATTTCTCTATTTTCAAAGTCATACACACTTCGTTGGACGAGGCCATTGCACGACTTCTACAGGGTTTATGATGATCTAATCAAGAAACAGCCAGCTTACACCATAGTTTCTAGCCGACCACGAAAATAGGAAATATATCACTCGGGCGCTTCGTTCGTCTCCTTCATGACCTCGAGATCCTTGACATTGGATCGTAGAGAATGTGGCGAGGTGTTTTACATTCCAAGTCAAACCATACGTTGGTTTACAGTCTAGGACTTTATTTAGCACAAGTTATAGAATGTCCCGTGCAATCAAGTGGCCGTGTCTTAAATGTTTGTCATCATTTCAATGTTTTTGTACAGAGTTGCCACGACTTATGTTAGTTGATCGTCCGTTCTGATAGTCACGGTAGAGGGCGCTAGGGCGCTAGGGTCAGGCATGGTTGGGCACAAGCACGGGTACGCGGTTTAAGGTCATTGTTACTTGCGGAAACGATGAGTTTTGATGGCGTTACTAATGTCTAATGCATTGCCGCACTCAGAGATAGCGAGTTTACATAGTCTAAACTTCTAACAAATTCACTTGGGTTTTTTGTCACTGGATATTCGCGACAAGAGCTGTCTTTAAATGTTTTATTCTACGCTTGAACACACAGCGGAATATGGTTCATTATGTGACAAGAGTCATGAAATGATGTGTCCAATATCAGGTCAAGTAAACACACTTCGCGAAAATCAAATGATATTATAGCGTCGGTGGCTCCGGGGTTAAACCCTTTACTTGTAAAAAACAGATTCTGTATTCAATACCCGCCTGGTATTGTGTGACGATGCGTGACGATAGCCGTCGAAGTAACCATGTCGTTTCGCTGGAGAAAGAAGTCAGTGTGGAAGCGTGTTAATGTAATACATTACACTCGACTAAAGCTAATTTATATTCTATGGCCTTGAGTTAGCGTTCAAATTATAAAGTATCTCTTGTCACATCTCGAATCGGTGAAAATAGTGCAAAAGAATTGTATACCTTAAGGGGTTAGAAATAGAACAGTTTTCTTGTAAAGCTCCATCAGTCAGTACTGTTGGAATCACTCGATTGTTTTTGTTTATATTAACAGTACATATTCCGTTGTTATTAATTGAATTCGATTGTTATGCAATTGTTGACAGCCGATTTCTTTATCCATTATAATCGATTTTTGTTTTTGTTTTGACTCGATGTCACACTTTCGCCGTCTCGATTTTCTATCGTATTATAAAAAGTATCTCGATAGTTAATTCATTTTTAAACATTGACAATAAGTTTGAGTCTGGTAAAATGAAACCATCATTTTACCGTAAACATTTAGCAAAAGTTTTCAAGTACTTCATAAAAAAAAAATTGAAAGTACATTTTCTATTTTAAAATATGAGCAGATTTTTGTTAAATTACCAATACTTCTTGTACCACTGCAAGTAAGCTCTAGGCGCGTGCCGGGATATGACCCACGAGCGTAGTGGAACGGCGGCAGCCGAACTGTCCACCACGCGATCGGAAATCCGTACTTTAAGCATCACGCCCTGCCTGTCTTCGTGTCCGCTGAGTCATGTTAACACTCGTACACGGTATGTCAAATGACACAGACCAAACCGGTTTTACTCTACGTAAATAATACCTATTAAAATTCAATATTACCTAACAAATAAACTTGACATTAAGGTTACGTGCATTAAGATGAGATTCCACATTTTAAAGCAATTAATTTTACACACTTATATATAAAATCTTTGCAACACTGAATTATCTGTGGTAGAGAATTGAACCTTGTAAAATTAGTTAATTTAATCTGTGTATCGTATTTGAAGTGTCTTTTTCTAATTTCAGGTTTCCATTTAATACCGTGAGATTAAAAGGAAAAGTCTGCTATGAAAAATATCTTCTTTCACAATGGGCGCGCGTCGAAAGTTCTATTGTGGCAATTAGAAAAGAGCCTCGTATAAAACCTCGTCGGAGAGAACATGTGACGTAACGCCATCTAGCGCCGAACGGACGAACTAAGTGAAAGTGTTTGTGCCTTGAATCAAAATGAAGTTGAACCTGTTCAAGCGCTCCATGATATTTGCGACCTTCTTCGGGTCCTGTTTATGTATTGCCCTGATCGTGGGCTCCCTGGGGACCACGCACTGGGTCGACGCGAGGGCGAAGAGGGCTCCAAACCCTATGGAGTCGGAGGGACAGATTAGCTTTGGTTTGTTTGAGGGACACAAGGCTCTCAATGCGGGAGTAGGACGGCGATATTATGATTTTAGCGGTGAGGTATTTTGTTGATGTTTTTGATTACTAATGGTCAATTTATTGACTGAGCTAGTTCATCGGCCCTAGCTTTGCAGTTTCGCACCTGCAGTTGCAATGTAACTTTGATCGCAGTGCGCGCAGGCACGCACCCGGCGCGGCGCTGGGCGTCCGTATATTAAAATGTAAAAGAAACTTTCAATTAATGATAAAAAAATGTTCGATTTTAATAAATCTGCGATAGCTTTATAAAGAAAAAAATCACTAAGACAGCTTTGTTATAATATCTATGGAATTATTAAATACATTTTTGATCCAGAATATATGCCTAGGACAATATTTAGTCTGGAATAGAAACTTGTTGCGTCGTCGACTTGAACCGCATACCAAAGTTGTCAGGCGCCGCGCCGCGCACGGTAAATAACGCAATCAAATGTTCCGTCGGTCGCTATTTCTTGAACTAAAATAGATTCTGCAAATTGGAAATGTACTAAATTGCGTTTACAACTTCAACTTAATTTATGTCTCTACAGCTAATTAATTCATTATTTTCATTAATCGAAGAATATATGATACGTCTAAAGTATCAAGAATGTATGTTTGTATGATTGATGTGTGTATGTCACATACATAAAACATGACGATTTATTAATATAATTTAACTTTTAATTCATCTATTTTGTTAATTCACTAATATTTCTTTTACCATTCCAACTAAACTTAGGCGTGTGCTAGCATATGGTTTACAATAGTCGAAGGGCGGGATTCGAACTCTCGACCACATGATCGCAAATCGGTATCCTGAACCATTAGACTATTGGCGCTTCAAATTAATTCTAGTGTTTTTTTTCCTATCCGTTACTAATGATGCACAGAATTTCTTTTCCATTTTCAATTTACATAAGTACACAAAATTGTCGATTCAAACTTACTAAATACACAATTGTTTATTCACATACATGAAATAAGACGTAGATGACCTAAAAAAAATCGTCTGTGTCACATTACGTCTGATTTTAGTTGCATGGGTGTGGTGCATAGCAATATCGGAGCGTCGTTCGCGAAAGAGTGCGCGCGCGCGGGCGCGGCTGAGGACCGCCAGACGGGAATAGGCGGCTAATAATATGCGCGGGCGCTGACTCAGCCACGCGGAAGCCGACGGAAAACTATAAATTTACAATAATATATTCTACAGACCAGTGGTCGTCACGATTTTCTATCCAAGGGAGAAATAGGACAATGTGTGGTATCACTGCGGGCCGCACATTCGTTGACCGAGTGCTTGACACAAGCAATCAATTTAATTTTCTTATGAGCTGTTATAACGTGTTTGTATCTACATATGATCTTTTGATTTTGATGTGACAGAAAATCATCATTTTATAGTTTATTGAAAATATTTGTGGTCTCTAAAAGGGTTTTTTTTTTTTAGAAATACGTGTATAATTCGAAAGTTTCGCGGGCCGCGGTTTGATAACCACTTGTATAGACTATAATAGTCCACAATACGCCAGGACTATATCTTAAATTATTTCACTTAGACTAACGTCATGGTCACTAAGAGAACATGTAAATTTAACGCATTAAATAGATCTCAGTGCGACCAGTGCTTCCCTTTGCGTCTTTTAATCAGGTTTACAAGGGCTTTAAAAGCTTTTAAAAAGCTCTAAAAATATTAAATTATAGTTACTGATAGACATTACGTAGATGCAATTTGAAATAATTGTGCGTTGATGTCTTTTCTTTGAGAGGTTTTTACGGTACAGTAAACATGTTTATTATCGTCTTGCAACAAGCTATTGTATAAGCGATAGGAAGGTTTAAATCCTATCTACTGAGCATTGTACGTGTTGTCAACGGGTAAATGTTTTAAAAGTTATTACAGAGTCGGAGGTCCTGTGTAACTGGAATTGGAATTAGTTACGAAAACGATTACGAAATCCAAACGAGCGGTCCGCGGCTCGCGTCTCGCGTCTCGCTGTTACTTGACGCTTTAATCGACCGCGAACAGGTCGCGACGTCACAAGGATCCCGCTGTAACACATCGACCGTGCCAATGTCCGCTTTTATTCGGATGTCATTAAAATTAAGAGAAATAAACGTTATGAATGAAAGCATTTATATTTTAAATGAGATTACCGTTTCAAATCGAAACATTTGCATTTAAAATTCGAACAATTTTTTTTACTGAACATTAATGTGCGGCCTTCATTAAATCGTATGTTTAATACGTTGCAAAAAATTGAATCGCATAAATAGTGGTGCGTGGAAAAATAATTCGGACAGTTCGATATTCAATGTTTTTTCGAACGATAAATTAGTTTCATACGGCCAGTTTCCTTTTGATAATAAGCAAAACGTTTTTATGTAAACGTCTTGATGGATAAAAAAGGTTAGAGCAAAAAAGAAGAATTACATTTGTTAGGGAGATTAGTGAAGTCGGTGTGCTAAGGCGTGAGGCGCGGGGCGTGAGGCGTGTGGCGTGAGGTGTGAGCGTGAGGTACGAGGCAAGGTGAGATAAGTCGTGGCGACACGAGACCGCGTGGCGGCGGAGCGGCGCGGCGGCGCGGCGGCGGCGGCGGCGGACAGTTCACGCTTTTGGATTCCAATCGATCGACTTTTATGTAGAATACGTGATACGTCAACATTTATAGAAATTATTAAAGTTTACGTAACTAAAAGAAAACTAGTGTAAACAACTTTTCTTCAGAATAAAAGATGTTCTGAGGTTGTACATAAATTTAGAACGTAAAATGATAGGACAATGATCGGACCTGAGTCTTTTTAGACGAATTTATTAATTTCACATATGTTACGTTATGAAAGTATGAGTTCCGATTTACAGTGACCCCATAATACTTCTTTCGCTATTGCTAAATGACGTCTACGCGTAGCTTGAAGTGTGCATTCTTCCAGGGCAATGGAATTTGTGTCGGCAAAATGAAACTGTTTTACAAATATGTGGGTAAGTAGGTGGGCAATGAGTTGAAGTTTCGCAGTTTTCAATGCATAATGTATCAATGCAGTAACTCCGGCGACAGTACACCGTTACTGGCTCATTGTATTTTGATTGCAGACTTCCCAGAACATTCGGCTACTCGTTTGTACCGTTTACTGCGCCCATCGGCCTGTCTCATTGCATTCATTATATGCTTTTTTTGGTGGAAAATACGTGCCCGGTATTAAAATTATGTACGCTTATTCAACAGTAAACATATCGACAATTTAATCGACGATATTAAAAACAAACAAACTGAAGTGTCCACGCCGGTGCTTCCTTTTAGCCTCTTAATGGATATAAAGACTGGTTTTTCTTAATGTCTCCGAAGTAATGTAAATTTTTATTGTCCCTAATTGATATTCGAGAGTGTAAATTTGTTAATTATAAGTTTTCGGGCAGGAATACAAGTATAGTCATGATGGGCTTGGGTAAGAATCGATCTTTGTTTGGCAACTGACGAGAGTGTCGTTCGTGTTCACGTAACGTACAGATATAGGCTTTTGTTGAAGTAATGAATGCCCAATTTGTACACACCCAGCATCCTTGGCCTTAATGTCGGCGCTTGTGAAGCGACGTCACGGCTGAGCCGCGCCGCGATGCCTTCGCAAAAACTGATAGTAATAAGCCGACCGTTATCCGGCCACATCTCTTTTATTTTGACAATGACGTAATTATTTTATTCATGTTTAAAATATTGAGTACGCTAACGAGATTGTAATCTTAATGACAGCCTTGTGGAACATTCATTATTCGAACTCATGTAATTTTCTTCATCTACCGTCTCGTGTATTATTTATTCATATTTATATGAGTTTGTCTCACTTTTTTAAAAGAGAATAATAGGGATAACAGCGTAATGGTTGAGGGTACGGATTTCCGATCATGTAGTCGAGGTTCGAATCCCACTATTCGATTATTGTCGTGGACCATAGTGTAGAGCTGAGTTGGAGTGGTAAAAGAAAAATGAGTAAATTAACAAAAAAGAAACTATTATAGTACTTCGATGAGTACACACGGTTTTGTTGAGATTTTTAGTACTAACTGTAGAGATTTCGAGAACTTGTGTGTCAAGATATCGTTTTCGAGTGGTGTTGTAATCTTATCGATTTTTGTACTATATTTCGTGTTTACGAGATTGTTATTTGCTATTATCTAAGATTCAAATATGTTATGAAATATATTTCTGATGGTGTCCTCTTGACCGACTTCAGCACTATCTTTTACGACAACCAATTGTCACATGAAAGTGTTGCGGTCATTTATGTAAACAAAAGCATTGGAAGTTTTTTACATTTGTTTGACATACTTTTAATCGATTTATTCTTTTATTTTTTAATCGATTCATTCGTTTAGCATGGCCCTAAAGGTAGAGGAAGTCCGAACGTGTGGATGGATTGTGTAAAAGATATGCCTTAATCGTTGCGAGTTCAGATATGAGCTGACAGAGTAGTACTGTGCCGACCCTCTAGAGAAAAGGGCAGGTTATGTTGTTAATTCGTTCAATCATCAGCAAGTGGCAATGGGCCGGTCACATTTGTCGGGCCAGCGACGCCAGGTGGGGCAGGAAATTGCTGGAGTGGAGGCCACG
>JAODUI010000017.1:3927774-3937927 GCA_027563995.1 Papilio gigon | reverse complement strand
GTCGATGGGGAAGGCCTACGTCCAGCAGTGGACTTCATTAGGCTGATAATGATGATGATGAAATTTTAATAAATCGAAAACATAAATGTGCGATTTCTACAATTCCAGCACTACTGTATCTATGTTAGCGGTATGTAGTTATTGTTATTATATGATACAAATGAACACCAAAAAAGTGATGCTGTCTGTCGATGCGGCAATTGCCGTCGCAGCCCGGTATGCCGTTTACCGTGTTCTGCGACTTCGCATCATCACAACGCTAAATCAGTCTTGTAAAAAAGTTCGCTACACTTAAGTTTGAACTGAACAGTCGCGAACACAGTTAACCTACACGGTTAAAACTTACATCATCATCATCAGACCTTGTCTACCCACTGTTGGACATAGGCCTTTCCCGATGCGATCCACAGTATGCGGTCCTCCGCTTTCCGCATCCAACGACTCCCTGCCGTCTAAGACGTCGGAAGAGTTACATGTGTAGGTTAATTTTAACTGCCAGTTAAATTTCGTAATTCTCAGTTTTATCCCTATATTCGATTGATCAGTTAAAACTGAAGTTGTTTAACTGCATCAAGTAGGGTTCAGTGAACATTTTAAAGTCCAGACTATCTCTGCCATACCACGTTTTATAGCCGGCGTTAAACTGAGAGTGTAACAACCGTTACTACTTTATTATCCATCTTAAAAATAAAATTGAAACAATACAGGACAGGTTGAAACGAAATTTTTCATATAATAAAATTTAATATTTAATTTAGCTTTCTCGTATTTCAATTCTATTTGGTAGAGTGAACACGAAAAGTGAAATAGTGAGAAACTTAACAAACCAAATATTATACTGTTTTGTATTGTACAAACATAATCATTTGTAGTACAAGTAAAGTCATTGTAAATATATCTACTGAGTTGAATTTCTCACGCATTCAAGCATGTTTGGTGTTGTTTTCTCGTATAAAACAGTGATTTTAGGCAATTAAATCGAATGCAAAATGAAAAATACCTTACCTTAATGATATCGAAATCGGTTGTATAAAGACTACATGGTTGTTAATGCGTTTTAAAGCGACGAAATACTCTCGAATGCCAGCCCTCTCAGATTCAATTACGTTGCTTAAGGCGTCTCGAAGTCATGAAATGCGATCTTAATGGTGCAATCTCAAGCTGACAGTCAGGAGTTTATCGAGAGGATTTTTTAAAAGACGCCTGATCGAGCGTCGAGATAATACACGTCTGGCATTACTGAAAAATATTAACAAAGTTATACTTACTGATAATGCAAAATAGCAATTACGCACATACAAGTTTTGCTTATTTTATTTTTATAGGCGCTTTGCTTTTTTTAGTATTCGTGAATTTGAAATAAAAAGCACGGTACATACATAAAGCTTTTATTGAAAGCCTAAAATATAATATCAACTATTCTATATCCTTTGAAAACGTATTTAATTTCCCCACATACACTTAACTAGTTACGTTTCGACGAACACGGAGTTAGTTCTTAGATTAACTCAATTCAAACTAAGTTGAAAGATTAATTTCGTAATATCATTACGTTAATTTCCTATTTTCATATGTGACAATTATAACTGTGTCATACATATATGTACAATTATTGAATCTTATATACACCAACTACACATATATACACATCACAAACCATTTACATATTGGCACAAACCTCTAACCTTAAAATATACTCACGATATGTGCCTGAATAATTATTACATATAATTATTTACAATGATAAACTTTGGTATGTTTTAAATTAATAGAGAGCTTTAAAAGTTCACGAATTAATAAAAAAATGAGCTTTCAAAAATTAATAAATCGCACCACACAAGACAGCGTCGCATCATGCGTTGCCGCTAGTGTGGCATTACCCTAAGTAGATTTACATATTGTTTAGTTTTCGTAGCTTTTAGAAATTTGTTATTGTAACAATTTGTAATTGTTTCAATAATGTACATTGTTTTGTTATATCAAACGTTAATTTCACCTAGTACATCCATACGTTTAAACAGTTTGTAATAAAAAAAAACATAGTTTGCTAACATGATCTATTTGTGTTGCATGCAATAATTTTTTTTTACCTATCTGTCAGCAAGTCCACGTTTGTTTCAGGTGATCTGCTAGACTTATTTTGACGTTACTTTTATTGGAGATAGCTAATGGTTGCGAGTAACTCGTTAGTTTTTCAGTTCACGTTTCTATGTTTGTAGTTTTTCAGTTCACGTTTCTAAGTTTGTAGTTTTTCAGTTTATGTTTCGATATCCTTTATAGAAGTCTTTCTTTCGTAATATTCAAAGCATGAAAGCTGTTCGCGGAATTTCTAATAATCTCATAATGAAGACAACATGTTAATATAATTTATTAGCTACATAATACATTTAATGGGTTTTCTGGGGGAGGGGAGGAGAGCTGCAGCCCCATTGGATATCCCATCATACACACATTTAAAAAATATTTATTACATAAATCACTGACATATTATGAGGTACAGATTGGTGAGAAATTATTTTCCTTCGGGAAAACTCGGATCTTTGTCAGAATACGACACCCGAACTGTAAATGAATGGTCGTATTAACACGTTCGCTGCGGCATCAATTTTTGCGTACTTTCGTACGGTTCACCCGCTCCGTGACTAGACGCGATCCATTAGATCCCACCTCCCATAATAAAGTTATGCCTTCGCATAGAGAAGTACACGTTTTTTCTTGCCGCACCACAGGGAAGTTTCATTAGGGATGATATAGACCTCGTTTCGCAGCAAACGTATTAAATGAGCGACATTTTCATATCCATTAATATGGAACTTTATTGTTTAGTGTCAAATGTCAAAATGAATGTCATTCTCTAAGATGGGCACTGAAGCTATTTGAGAGAGCTCGATAAATACGATTTTTTTTTTAATTACGAAGGAAAATCCTTTCTCACTACATTATTATTGTTTGTCATCTTTAGTTGATTTACGTGTTTTTTTTTCACATACTAAAATAATGTCAGTTTCACAACCTTAGCTTAATTTATAGAATATTTAATACTATTTTACAGTTCATAAATATGTCGACGGTTCCCACGCAAATAGTCGTAACACATAAAAGATTTTTCAGATGAGCATTTTGCTACATTATAATTGTTTGAACCATTCAAAGTCTAGAGATTAAAAAAAACAATATTACAATTGTGTTCAATATAAAGAGGTTATAACGAATGGGAGACGGGCCACGACCGCGAATTTATCCCACTCACCAGTCACCCGTGTAAAGGTCCCCGGAGGGCACGAAATTAGTCGGTGCCACATTAATGCATGAACCGTTTTTATTTTGTTTTTAATTAAAAATGAATTCTGCTGGAAAAAAACTATTTACGACATTTAGTTTAGGATGCGTCGATCTATGCAGCAATTTCGACGTTTTCAATTTTAGAACTGCAAGCCTGGTGAGTCCTGAGTACGTCAGCGGAGGTCGACTTCACGCAGTTGTTCATATGGATGTCAGAGGACGCGTTGGAGTGATGATGTTCTCTCCGTAATAATTGCTGGGGGCAGCAGTACCGACGTCCGATGTCACCGAACAGGGACCTATTAATAACAATTCTTCTATATTCTTATTAACTAGCCTTTTCCCGCGACTTCGTCAGCACAGAAAAAACCTTAATGGCCCATGTGTTCCGGACAATGTTCTAAATTTGTACTAAAATTTCATCCACACCCGTGGAGATACATTTTAAAATGCAATCTATCCATACAAATTCACATTAATATTATTAAGATACTATATTGTGTTGTGAATTAAACAAAAATTGGCTATATCGTTGTTTTTATAATTTGTAAACTTTACAATATTTTGAATGTGTATAACGTCAGTGTAAACCAACTGTTAGATTGTTCTCTAGTTAATACAAACTATCGTTTTCCTCATTATCGTGGTCCGCAGTGGGAGTCAGTCCCACTGCGATTCCGTTTTGATTATTAACCGTAACACAGCTAAGTCCGTTCTATACTTCCTCTGGTATTGAGGATATCTATGGGCGTCCGATAAATTAATATAAAGTGATGCTTGTTTTTTCTCACTTCTATAAAACACGTCTGTTTTTATAAATAAGATTGTCTTGGCTATATGTTCAAGTAAACAATTGTATAGGAAATGAATAATTAATTGCAGTAATTTTAAACCACGTTAATTCACTCTCATAGTGTTAATTAAAATTAAGAACGTACCTTAACGACTCGAACGACGGGCATCGAATCATCAAGCCCCTTTTCCCTATAGAGGGTCGACAGAGTATGTACTCATCCATACATCTCCGTCAACCGTCATATCGGAACTCAATCCCGTATAAGTATCCAATTGTCGAAGTATAGCGTACCCTGTATTTGATATCCAAACCATCTTCATCATTAGCAGTCCTTATCTGCCCACTATTGTAGATAGGCCATTCTCAATGCCTTCCACAGTATGCGGTTGTAAGATGAAAAATTTTACATTAGAAAAACCTTTTAAAAATTTATTTGTACCTGCAGCACGATCCCAATGTCTTCCTAAAAGCCGCTCTAAAGTCCCGATTGAAGTAGGCGTAGATGAGGGGATTAAGTGCGGAATTGAAGTAACCCACCCAGAACACAGCCGCGACCACTGGCGGGGGGCAGGGGCAGCCGTCCCCGCACAACGCCGTTATTATGTACCTGGGGGAGGGGAGGTTATTAAAAAAAGTCCGTTTCGTTCCTCAATGGAATTCTTTTAAAAGTTCTTGAGTACTTTAAGTATTGTTTTGTAATATTGCGTTGTGTATGCTGTAAGAGAAGATATTATAAAATTACCATTAATTTATTTCAACTGGTTTCGTGTGCTAAGCTTTTACTTAGTTGGGGACCCCCATATTAACATATTTACATTTTTTTTAATTAAGGTTTTAATACATTTTTTGTTCATTTACTAATATTTCTTGTAATTATTCCGGGTAAGCTTATATTTGGAGCACGACGATAGCCAAATATTGTGATTCCAACCCACGACCGCTACATCGGTAGTACTCTTAAGCATTAGGTTATTGCCGTTTCAATTAATCAAGCTATGTATGTTTTCATATACTGTATAATCGAAATGTTATCTCTGACTACCCCAATAAAGGTACGTAATAATATTTAAAAGCTTTCATTGTTACAAATAATGTTTTATTCATGTTCTTTCATATTAAAAAGTGATTTTCATACAATAACTGCGTTATAATTGTTCCGTGTTCCGAGCGGCGTGGGCTGAGTTATCGCTTGCCGTATGTTTCAGTACAATGCAGTACAATTACATCGATTTTTAGTCATGCATTCATTTGTTTGTAGTCGCTTTCTTGATTGTATTACAATAATACTATGAAAAATCAGATACACTAGTAAACTTATGTATCTTTTATTTTTATAGAAACTTAACTAACGCTTGCCCACGATCCCAACTGATGCCAAGTGACACTGTGGTCGAAAGTACGTACGTTAAATTCTGTGATTTAGATTTACATTTATTATGATTATTTACTACTATTAATATAAATTGGTAGACCCATAAAACGGTGGACTGATGATTATCGAAGTGACAGGGTAGGACTAGTTCACTCTAGGTAGGAGTAGAGAAGTTTGGATGAAGATGGAGGAGGCCTATACCCTTAAAAAAAGGTGTCCATATTGAAAATGTGAAACACGGTCTATCTACTAACTAACAATACTAACAAAGTGTTTTGTAAATATGGAATAAAGAAGCTTTATTATTATTATTAATATAAATTTCGACATTCATTTCATGCTTTTAAATTGTAAACAATGTTTAACTGGTCAGTAATCTATAAAAAGACTTTCATTTAGAAAACCTTGATATGTTCCATGTTTAAATGTTTTTTTTTTAATTGTAAACTGGCCAGGAATCGATTAACAAAATTTTAATATCATACCATAAAAAGAACGGCAACCAGCAAGCGAGGAACGCTGACATGATGATGCCCAGAGTCCTGGCTGCTTTCCTCTCCCGCTTCATCTTACTGCTGGCCATCGGCTGCATTTGTATGCTTTGTCTCTCTCGCATCACGTCTCCCATGGAGATGCCGTTGATCTGAAGATGCTTGTCCAGGAGTAGTGCTGCTACCTTGCTCCTACGAAAAATTGTTTGTTATTAATAGGGCTGGCATAAAGCTAACAACAATATTGTTTATGTTATTTTAGGTTAGTCTTTTTTTTAATATGAGTAGATTTTTGTAAATTTACTAAAATTTCTTGTAACCATTACTGGTAAGCTTGAAAAAGCTCGTGTTTGGATATGGTTCACAATAGTCGAATGGTGGGATTCGAACCCACGACCGCTAGATCGGTAGTCCGTACTCTTAACTATTAGGCTATTTTTATTATTAGTAAGATAAAGTCCAGACTTAGACAATACACTAGGACAATTGCTAGCTGGGACGAAATGAAAAATGATATATTTTTTGTTTAATTGATGTCACCAGCATAAGAATAACAAAAAAGCGTCTCAAACAATGACTTGTTCACTAAAGACGTTTAACAAAAGTAACTCTGCTAAATTGGAACGCAACGGTTATTTAAGTCCTTCAACTTTTGTACTAAATATTATTATTTTTTTAAATCATTTCTTACATCTTTATCTTGTAATTATTTTTATAGAAGCCCTACATTTATGTCAGGTTTGATTTGACTTAAACTGTCATGCCAAATTAAACACTGACTTGAGTTGTAAACATTTTAAATTATGTCTGAACAAGAAAGTTGGTACTTTCCAGTTTAATTGTCTAGAGGAAACTGTAGCGGGCTTGAAAGTCCTAACTTCATTTGTTTTATCAAATTTAAAATAAGTCCAATTTTCTGAAATACGAAACTATCGTGTGACGTTCATTGCGTCGTTTATGACAACTGTTATAGTCACTGTGCGGAATAATTATTTGTATGAGTGTCATACACAAATCCTGTATGGAATTGTGTGTTCAATTTTAAAAGAATACATTTGAAATGTTTGTTAAATTCGACAGTATTATTAGCTTAATTAAAAAATAAATAAAATCGAAAAGCAATCGATAAGGGAGGCCTACGTTTAACAGTGGACTACATTAGACTGATGATGATGATGATGATGATGAAAGACTACTCAATGTCTTCTTTATTTATTTTTTTATTACTAAACAGAAAGAAAGGAAAAATATTAACAAGTTATTTATAGCTTCCAGTTTCATCATCAGGTTGTTATTTATATTTAAATAACAATAATGTTAACAAAAAATATATTTAGTTATATTATATACAATTCCCATATTATATACTACGCAGCTAAATCACAAATAAATTAGTTTATTATATTATTTATCTAACTAACGTATCAGTGACTGTGAGTGTGGAATCTCTGTAGCAATTTATCTATCAAGGAAATCAGTCGGCCGGGATTTAAAAGTAAATATTGGATTATATCGTTAACATAATGATTGTGCACAATATAATGTTAGTACAGTAGAACAAAGTGGAACAAACCACTAATAATTTATTACAAGAGCAACGTCTTGTCTATGACAGTGAATTCCTTTGATTAGAAACACATGTTTGATCTTAATAATGATATATATAAAAAATGAATTGCTGTTCGTTAGTCTCGCTAAAACTCGAGAACGGCTGAACGGATTTATTTTATCTTGGTCTTGGAATGTTCGTGGAGGTCTAAGGAAGGTTTAAAAGGTGAGAAAAATTAGAAAAACCCCCGTGAAAGCCTTAAACATAGTCGTTTTCCTTTTTTCATACAGACGTTTCTTTCCGAGGAGGATTGTATTTCCTGATAAATTCAAAAATCTGTTTATTTATTGCCTTTAATGCGACACAGAGTTCGCTGGGTCAGCTAGTAATGACATAAAATAACCCTGTCACCTTTAAGTAAGCACCACTAACATAAACTGTTTGTAGAATGTTACAATAACAAGGCTAAATAATTAGTTTTTTTTTAATAACAGTCAATTTACTAATATTTCTTGTACCATCCTAATTAAGCATTAACTTTTCCTATGATATGGGTTACTATAGCCGAATGGTAGGATTTAAATTCTCGACTACGTGATCGGAAATGCGAACCCTGAACTATTAGGCTATTGATGCTGCTAAGTCTATTTTGCTTAGCGTTTATTAAAATTAATTACACGTACCTGTACAACATCCTCTCCTGTCTGTCTGCTTCGACATAGATTCTATAGTACATGAAGATCATGATCACTCCAGGAATCCAGAAGCTGACACTGCTTGATATCACCGCATAGACTTTGTTAACAGTGAAACTGCAAACTTTAGGATGACGTCGTCTAAAATCCAAATGCTCATGTGTTGTATACCATCCAGCGAATATAGGCAAGAAGGAAACCAACGCCGGACTGCACCAGACAACCGCCAACATGATTCCTAATTTCCCACTAGTCATTATCAAAGGATAGTCCAACGGTTGGACTATTGCGTAATATCTATCAACACTGATACAACAAAGATGTAAGATAGATGCTGAGGAAAAGTACACGTCCAAAGAATTCCAAACATCGCACATGAAGTATCCAAACAACCATTCTCCATTGGTAATTTCAACGCTGAAGTTAAAACACATGGCCCATATCGCGACGAGCATGTCCGCCAACGCTAGTGAAACGACGAAGTAATTCGTGATGACCCTCAATTTCCTGTGCCTCATAACAGAAACTATGACTAATAAGTTGCCGAATATAGCGGCTAAGATGATGAACAGCATTATGATGCATTTTAAGATGATAAAGAATACGATGATAGGATCGTTCTGGAACTGGTTGGTGTAAACTAAATCGTTCGTCGTCCCGTTTATTTCGAGAGACCTGTTCACGTAGCTGTCCGTTAGATACATCGATGTTGAAATAAAGTCCAAACTTATGTTCTCAGGGTTGTCAGTCAAGACAATGTCAACTTTCATATTTCACATTTTGTTGCATTTGTTATATTTAAGTCATGTTTATTTCCTTCGTCAGAGAGAATTTGCTGGTCGTGTGGCGGTATACACTGATAGTGTTTTCCATTCTGTTGTCTGGTGGACCTGTGAAAATAAAAAGAAATAGATAAATATTTGTTTAACTTAGAAAATATGAAGATGACGGAAGATTGATCGATCTTGACGACAAAAATCTGGTGCGTCTCCACATAAACTGGTTTAAAAACAGGGATATTATGAAAGAAAAATTTATTTATTTATAAAATAAAATAAAACTTATAAATACCGCATTATTATACCAACAGTAATGTTTCAAAGATTCAACAAATATAACCTATTTTAGTGCGTATTTGATTTCCGCCATTTTGGCGCTGACAATAACGGTAGTAACTGGAACTAATACAGATAGAATCACCTGTCAGCTACATGAAGGGACTAAAGTCGGGACAAAGCAAATGCTGTCATTTTCAAGCAATCTATCCATATAGTGATCAGTGGTTATACATTGTAAGCCCTTTCATATATCCTTGACAACAGAGGCTGTAACATATGTAAGAATAACGACAGTGGAAGTCTACTGTTATATGACAGAACCACATTGCCGTACGCACCGATACCTTATTTTAATGAGATCCCCACCTGGAGAGGCAACTTTATTGAATCGTTATGCTTATTACTTGAAGCGTATAAAGGCAATTAATGTAACCATTACGTATAAAAATATAGTACTGGGTTCTATTTATTTTTTACTTCTATTTTTAATTAAAATATTATCAGATTTTGGTTTATTTACTAATATTTCTTGTGACCGTACCTGGTAAGCTTGAGCTTGTGTTAGGATATAGTCAACGACAATAGTCGAATGGCGGGATTCGAACACACGACCGCTAGATCGGTAGTCCATACCCTTAACCATTAGGCTATTAGCGTATCAACTCCAGTGGTATTCTATTGTCTATTAAACACCGTTTATTTTATAAAGCTAGCATTTTTGGTTCTGGAGTTATATATTGTAGAATAATAAGTATATTTAAGTGACCAGGATTCATTGCTCTTGAGTGTAGTTTGAGTTTATCTATCACACTACTGATTACTCTAAGTATTATCTGTGAGTAATCAATGTTTGACTTTAAGATGCAAACAGTTTTACGGACTTGTGATGGCCGATAGAGGGCGCTGAGAC
>JAODUI010000017.1:3902858-3927674 GCA_027563995.1 Papilio gigon | reverse complement strand
GCATTTACCACGGGGAGTGTTCCGAAGAATTGTTTGGAACAATTCCTGCCGCCGAGTTCCGTCATAGGACGATTCAACAGACCGACCAGTTTCATCCGCAACACCTGGATAGCTGGCACTCCTCGACTGTGTGGTTATCACGTCATTTTCTGCCATGCACAGCCGAGTTGCATAACGGTCTATCCTCGGCGGTATTTCCAGACCAGTACGACTTAGGGTCCTTCAAGAAGCGAGCGTATCTCTTTCTCAAACGCCGGCAACGCATCTCCTCCTCTAGTGTTGCTGATGTACATGGCTGTCGACGACCATATTTGTGATCTCGCCGCTAGTTTGCCTCCTTCACTTATAAAAAAAAGGAACGTCAAAAGTGACATGAATAAGCTTGGAACAACATAAAAGATAATCAAGTTATTCCTGCATACATCAGCTATCTTCCAGTAAAAGACCCGACAGAATTGGTCAGGAACTTTCGGAGATAACCCGGAACAAACGCGGACTTGTTTACAGATCTTTTTTTTTTTAAATAGCGTTTTCGGCCAATCATCATTATCAGCCTAATGTAGACCACTGCTGGACGTAGGCCTCCCCCATCGATTGCCACGATAACCGGTCCTGCGCCGCCCGCATCCAGTCAAAGGAAACAATTTTTTTTTTCATTTATTATATATAGGCACTTATTTTTTATTAATTGCGTACTATTTAAGTATAAATATTATTTTAATTATCTTCAAATAACGCTGTAAATAACTTACACACTTTATGAAAATCTATTCTCGCCTCCACGTGTCTGGCCACGCCTCGACGATGCCTTTACGATCTCAGCCGACTGGAACGCTCTTACAATGATATATAAATGTATTCTACTGGATACGACACTAATATAATTTGTTTTATTTTCAAAAAATAATACAACAGTTTGATGGACACCTACACTCGTTAACTTATTATAAGTAAGTGAAATAAAATAAGTAATAAAGCCATCTGTCTACCGTGTCTTCGGTCGTATGGAATTAAAAAAAAAAGTTATGACATATTATAGACAGTTAACTGTCTATACCAAATTTCATTCGGATTCGTTAAGCAGTTTTTGAGTTATCTGCTGACACTCGCATATTTATCCGGTGTCGATACCGACTAGTTTTTATTACTAATGTTATAAATATGAAGAAACGAGTGTCGGTAGCGCAGTTGTTAAGCGCTTCACCTGACCAGACCGTACTCGACATTGTCCAGATTCGATCTCCGCCATGTACCAATGTGTTTTTCAATTTTCGAATTGCATACGTACATTATCCGACGTTCTTACGGCGAAGGAAAAGATCGTGATGCAACCTGCACATTGCGGCGAAGAAATTCAAAGATATGATGTCAACCAACATTCACAGGGCCAGCGTGGTTGACTATGGGCTCGTTATCCTTAATAATAGGGTAGACTCTGAGCCCCTCGGAGGGGACGAACGAACTAGGAACACTATATCACGCTTGTCTTCTGTATATTCTTGTTATTTACATGTATGTTGGAACGCATGTAAGGGTACAACCCCACTGATATATTGCGACTTTAACATTTATTTATTGCGGGTTAAAAGTTCGTGAGGACGGACCGTGACTAACGTGGTCACGCAATAGTTTCTTTAAATAAAGAAAAACTCTTTTCTCATTTAATTCGGTAAACAGAAGACGTAGGAAAGTAGACGCATACTGTGGAAGGCATCGCGGAAGGCATATGTCCAGTGGTTGGCAGACAAGGGCTGGGGGCCGGGCCACGATGATGATGGTAAACAGAGAGTAATAGTTTAGTGAGCATATATATTAACATAATCAATCTTATTTGGAAGAATTATTAAAACTTTCGTGAGATATTTCACTATACTAATAAAAACGATTTAAAGTAAATCGGTGTCGGTACCGACTAGTTTCGAGCCCATTCTTCTTCAGTCAGTTAGAGTGAGCGACTGGCCGCGAACGCGCTATAATATCCTACTCACCTTGAAGAGGAATCTGTGATGGCTCGAAACTAGTCGGTACCGACACAGATTTGCACGTGATTTAAGCTGTTTTATAAGTAGTATATGGAAAAATATTGTTAGCGTATTTTATAAACATACATAATTTCATTGACTTTGCTAATATTTTTTTATTGGATTGGCAAACTAATATTATTCATTTGAAAATGTAAATCATTGAATATTTATTACATATTTCCAAAACAACTAAATGAATCTCGTTGTAATTTGGTATAGATGGTTCAGTAAAACATAGGTTGGATGAACACATAGATCATAGACTATTCATAGAGTTATACATATATATATATTTACTAAGCATAATTCGATGTATGTTTGAATACAAAACTTGTTCAAAACGAACGAACTCGACCAACAATTACCTGTTACAAGACTGCACTGTACACATCGGGTACATGCCATAATACAGTCTCGTCTCAGCGCCATCTGTTAGGACGCGGTAGAAACGGCGTCAACAATGTGTTCAGTTCAACCCCACGTGTGAGATATCACGTCAGTCAACAATTATAAGAAACTTTCAAGTTAATTAACCGCGAAACTTTTGTAATGCTAATTAGTCTGTGAGAAGCTCGCGCAAAGTTCGAACGAGGCTTGTCTTCAACTAATAGAGACATTACTCGAAGGCACAGAATGATTTTTTTTTACTTTGTGTTAATACTGCTGTTGCTCCACAAGTGGGGAAGGCATAATTGTATACTTTGTTCAATGTTGTGTTTACCTGTGTTTGGTTAAATTATGTCTCTTGTTTTTTTTTTTCGTTACATCTGATTATGAATGTGAGATAATTTTACTGTACGTATACTTAAAAAAAAATAAATGAATCCTTTCACGTAACACAATTTAAAAAAAATATTCAAAAATGGAATAGATACGTCTGTCATCTTTTGTTTTTTTTTTTGTTAAAGGACAATATCCTCACGGTAGGCGGCGATTAAATTAAAAAAAAACTCAATAGCATGTACTTTATTCTTCCAAGTGCAGATGTACTACATTTTATAAAATTACTTCATATATACAAGGTGGAAATAAAAATAACGTCACTTATAAAATATTAATAACAATTATTTAAAATGTACGTTTTTTTTTAATCTGTATTTTATTGCAGGTTTATTGTTTGTCAAATGTATTGACCGCTTTGAACATCGCACGAGTCACTGCGCGGGACACGATGTGTGTAACGGAACGTGTGCGCAGCGCTCACGACCTTGAGCTAAGTCATTTATAAACGAAACACAATTGAAAATTGTTCCTTATTGGTATAGCTGGAAAGTTTATAATCATGTAGCAGTTTTTTGGATAAGTATTTGCAATATATTTAACCTTACCGTGATTAGTGCTGTAAGTATCACCCTCTAGAAACTAACATAACAATTTATACTATAACTTCGTTATTATAAGAGGATAGACAGTGTTATGGTAATAATATTTAGTATTTCTAAGGCACATTTGTATATTTAGGACTTTATTTAGCCTAAGTGCCTTGATTTTAACTATTATTAATGTGGAAAATTTTAATGAACATTTGGATATTCTTGAAAAATGTACATATACTAAAATTCTAAGTAAAATGTGAAACATATGTATTTTTGTTTATTATTGTATAGTAAAGATAAATACATTTAATAACTCACTTTATTTATATTTAACCAGGAACTTCGGGATGTTTATATTTGGAAATAACGCCATCTATTTTAAAAATGGAGAAACTGGTATAAACAACTTAACAAATGCAACTATAATGGTCGAAAATCATAAAACAGATATGTGTTGGTTTTTAATCGAGAAAAAAATTAATTTCATTTACATTTTTATATAACATAGAACTAAAATCTAAACATCTTAAAAACATATTTGCAAATACAATCAACAAAAACATAATGCACTCAACCATATTTCTTAGAATTCGACAATAAAAAAAACAGACAGAACTGAAGATGTTGCATTTCCAAGGCCCATATTTTTATCGATATATATTTTTTTCAACTAAGTCACATCACTGACTACATGGACATGTTATAAAACTTTGTGTCTATTTGAATTCCGCCATTTTGGCGCTGACGCTAGCGGTGGAAACTCGCACTAGAGAACTGTCAGTAACATCAACAGGCGCCTGATCGAAGCGGTAATTTCGAAGAAACCTATCTATAGATATTTGAGTAAATTCTGAAGTCACCAGCAGTGTCTGTCTGTCACTGATAAGTTTGTCGTACTGTCTTGTCTGTTAATTCAATATAATTACAGATGTAGTGAGAAATTATTTTCCTTCGGGCAAACTCGGATCTTTACCGGAGTACGATGACACCCGAACAGTTAATGAATGATCGTATTAAATGAGTGACATTTTCATATCTATTAATATGGAACTTTATTGTTTCGTGTCAAATGTTAAAATGAATAATGTCATTCTCTAAGATTGGTACTGAAGCTATTTGAGAGAGCCGGATAAATACGAACTTTACCCAAAAATTACGAAGGAAAATCTTTTCTGTACTAATTAACCACTTGTCCATAATTCCTCCTTGCAAGTGATTTGATGGAACAAACTTCACTTTCTTTGGAATTCGCCATTAAACCGATATATGTAACAATCAATCATCTTCCTTAAATCTTTTATTACTAGGAGATAGTCCATTATATAGATCTTCCGAGGACACTTTGTCTCTCTTTCTTTTCATTGCTTTCGTCTCTTTCGAACTGTCCACACTCACTCTCCCACTACAATCAGAGTCACTGGACATTCCGTTTGTAGCGAGCTTTATTATAAGCAGGTCTTTCTCTATCTCTGTCAGTTCCTTTGGGTTAGAGCGAGATGTTTGTCGTTTGACAGGCTTCGGTCGTACCGTTGGAGAATATTCGACTATTTTACGCTTTTTATATGTACGTTTTGTTACGTCCTTTTTCTTTTTTGGTTGTTCGTTCTGAAAATAAAAATCTTACTGTTACAAATGAGAAATTTTGAATGGATGGATATATAGATTTGTTGAAAGACATATCCAGAATGGTTACATGGATCTGGATGATATTTGGTGTAGATATAGAACGCCGAAAAAAGCAGCGGTTGGTAAGTTTTTTTTTTAATTGTACACAAACGAAGTCGCAAGCGACAATAAGTATTTTAATAAACAATTCAAACAGACATTTCAGTACAGATGTAGCGAGAAAAGACATTCCTTCGTGATTTTTGGGAAAAGTTCATATTTATCGTGCTCTCTTAAATAGCTTCAGTTCCCATTTTAGAGAATGACATTATTGATTTTGACATTACACACTAAGCAATAAAGTTCTATATTAACGGATATGACAATGTCACTCACTTAATACGATCATTCATTGACAGTTGGAGTGTCATTGTAATCCGATAGAGATCAAATTTTTCTCGAAGGAAAATGATTTCTCACTACATGTGTTATACTTTAACAGTAGGTATTTATTTAAAAGTGACCTGTTTAGGCTTCGCCCCGATGTACCCCGAGCATCTCTTGGCTCCACACAAACACTGCTTTTTCTCAATGCCCGCGCACTGCAGGTTGTAATTAAATGTAACTTCACTGTTCTGTAATTAAAAATATTTCTTTATGATATGCAGATTTTTTTATAGATGCTGGCGATAGTGACCTGTCATCGTGGTTGGAGGAGGCTTAGGTCCAGTAGCAGGACAACAAAAACTGCTTAAAACACATGTAAATAGATGTTACAATTATTTTTGTACGTCGTATAGCTAGGCCTTATTATTTTGGTCCGCATAATACCGATCAAAAGTATTACATAATTACGCCCGTAACCCAGAAGAGTAGGCAGTGACCACGAACTTTTATTTGTCGTTTGAAAGATATGCGTCAAAAAGTGAGTTCAGATGTGACGGCTGAGTGATGTATGTAGTACATACTGCGACGTCACTACGTGGAGAAAAGAGCAGAATTATATTAATACATGTGAAGCTCTCATTTTCAAGAGACATAAATTGTATATACATACGGCTGGTATATCTCTCATAGCGAACAGCCCCACTCTAACGTCGCCCAGTACCGTCCACTTCTGAGTCTCACAATTGGGCTCGCAGCAGTGGTTCATAAACCTGAAATACAGAAGACATTTTCATATTATTTACAAAACCAAATCGACTATTAAATGTTTTAAACATATTTGTCATAACAAACATCCATTCATCCAAACTTTCGCATTTACGGGCCTATCAACGCTGGCCCAGTAATGTTTGACTTCACACATATTAAACTACTTCTCCGATATTCACGCTTTATGAACTTTAAGAACTTTAAAATGAAAAAAAGAACACATTGATACATTACGGGAATCGAACCCTAGATCCAAAGATTACAAATCAAGTGCTAAACCCCTGAACCAGCGACGCTTTAGTGAAAAAAGTACAAGATCAGATTTAAACATTTTTTTTTTATTTCATTGTCTTACCTGGCTAAATTCCCTTTAGGTCCAGCATCAATCATCCTCTCTTTATCCAGAGTCAAGAAGTAATAATTTTCATCTCGTATCTCATATTTCCTCTGCATTCTTCTCTTAAACTCTTCTTCATCTATTAATTCTCCTACGTACTCTATCACGAATTGACCTGAAAACAAGATTTTAATTATATCATAGTGCGATAATCTGCCTCTGGTGGTCAAAAGTGAAACTATAAAAGCGCAGAAGCGCCCCCTGTCAATGCCAACGTAATACTTATGTATTCGAGTATCTTTTTATATTTCCGATATTTATATTTTCTCATATAACAACTCAGCCATTAGTGGTAAAGTTACTTAAATCATTACCTGCTTTGATATCATCCAAAGTCTTCAATCCCCAGCCCCTCTGGGGTGTCCTGTAAGGCACTAATTTGGGGTACAACCGCTTCTCGAAGGCGCGATTGTTGCAGCGGTCGCCAGCGCGGCACGACGGACCACATTCTGTTAGTAGCATCCTGAAAATATAAGGTATAGGTAGTAGGTAAGTAAAATGTTATATTTTTTTGCAACTACCCTAAAAAAATCATACAATTAAAAATAGAATTACGGGGAAAAATGTATTTTAAAGGATATATTGTCAGTTGAATTGTCAAAGATAGGCTTAGACGGTTTTGATAGGTCGAAAAGTACATTAAAATTGCCTTGCTCCTTGCCATGTTAGAAGCTCCGCCCCCTTCTTTCAAACAACCAATCAGGTAGCAATGACTGAAAACGCAATCAGTAAACCGACTTTTTTCGTAGACTTTTAAAATCTGTGTCCTATTGGTTATTATTTAAGCTTCGTATCTATGCGTACGGACTGTTAATAGAACTGTAGCTTTTAAGGGACACCGCGAAGGACATTGTCTGTTTCTGAGTATCATTGGATTTCTATTATTCCCCTATGTGCCTTTTAGTTGAATTTTAAGTAACTCACCTATTGAGACATTGCGAGTAAGCTCCACAGGGATCCTCCTCGTCGGGGTTGCACTCGCACTGCGTGAGGGAACTCTCCTCTATGTCTATCTTCTTTCCGCACAGCGAGCCGCACGGCTTGTTAACTTTCAGCTTGACGTAGTGCGGCGGCAGCAGGGAGGACGCGAAGTCTGGAGGCTCTTCCTCGCTTGGCGACACTTCTGGATACGTATTAACTTGATTATGGTTAAATACTTTCAAAAAAAAAATACTGTATTTTTTGGGGGGTCATTCAAGTATTACAAGCCCTAAATGATGGCTTTGCTTTCTTATTTATGATGACATGGTTGGTGGGGGGTCTAGATCTAGAAAGTTTCACGTCTTCTATGTTTGAAAACTAACGGAAACGAATTATAACTTGGACACTTTTAGTATCACGAGATATTTATCTAACACATACTATAATTAGGTACAAAAAAATACTTGAATAATCATTGGTTACTTGTATTTAATATTATTGAACCTGAATTTCCTAACAGAAACGGTTAGTACACTAGTAAAAAAAAAACATTAGTAAGCTAGTAGTAAAAACCCCTAATTATATAAGTATACGGAAGTAATTTAGGTGCCTTTTAATTCTAAGTGGACAAAGTCGCAGGAAATCGCTAGTAGAATACTCACGCTTCAATATTTCGCAGGCTCTCTGTGCGTGCTCCATCGCCATATTGAAGGCCGCATCGATCTTAGACTTCTGATTCGAAACTTTTCCAGTATCACCTATAAATATTAACAAACTTTTAATTAACACTTAACCGCTTAAAAGCACGCCCCTATGCTGTAGTTGTATGGTACATCTACACTAAGCGAATCTCTTAGTCACCATTTAACTAACCCTTGGAATTCGACCATAAATAATAACATAAGATTTTTTTTAAAATTAAAATGAGGTTTTGCATTTTTCTATAGATCAACACAAAGTTTAATTTCATCACTTCACTTTTTTTTTTTTAAAAGGGGTACATATTGTTCTGTATTATTCTAAAATTACCCTAATTTTATTGTTTTACTACTTAAAACTAGAAAAGGAGGTTATGTCCAGGAGTGGGTAGACAAATTAATAAAATAATTGTATTTACCTTCTTGGAAAGGAAACACACGTCCTCTGTTGACCCAGTAATGGTCATATTGACCAAAGAATCTGACCACAAACTCTCCGGGTGAGTGCTTCACGGCTAGGATGTTGGAGGGGATCTCCGAGGGGTGCAGAATTATACCGGGCCACCATCTGTAAGAAAAACATGTTAAATGAAATTAAAAATTAAATATGAAGTAATAAAACAAAGAATCAGTAGCTTATTGGTTGAATATTTAACTTTTCAACAGGTCCCAGGTTCAATCCTTGCCATGTACTATATTGTAATTTCGTTCATTGTACATTATCCGATGTTACGGTAAAGAAAAACATAGTGATATCTGCCTATCTGAGAAGTAATTCAAAGATATGTGTGAAGCCAGCGTTGATTATGGCCTATTCACCTAATATGCGGTTAGAGTCCCAGTCCCTCAGTGGGATGTATATTGCGCTTACTAAAAAAACAGTAAACATGTTCAGATGATTTAAGCAATGTGAAATGCATTGTGTGACAAGAAGTGAATTTAGAGACAGCTGATAGAGCCGCCGACGTGAAGACGATCGGGTCGACGTGACTCCGAGACCAAGCGTAGAGTCCAGGACAGAGCAAACTGGCGGCTTACTGTGGACGCTCCCAACCTCACTATGAGAATTAGGACCTTAAGTAGTAGTAGTGATAGAGATGTATGGATAAAATTAGTACCTATATCTTTATACAATAACATACCGATAATGTCCCAGTTTGACCCACACCATTTCTCCATACAATGGTAAGCATCCAGTTTCACAATCTTCACACATATAGCCACCTGGAACATTAAAACAATTTTTTAGTTCAACTAGGTTTTAAAAAAAAGGTATTTTTACTATAAATGGATGAATGCAAGTGTTGCTTCAGAGCAGAGTTCATAGGTTTGATGTATGTTTACTTTATTTCCATTATCATTTGAAACCTGTTGTACATACTTGATTAATTTTGTTTTTTTTAGTTAATTGAAAATGTACTATTTAAATTATATATGAAAGAAAAAAAACAGTGAATAAAGGCTCTATTTTTCGATACATACTAACCTTCAGGTGGCTTTATATTAAGGCACTCTGCGTGGAAGGAGGTAGGGCAGTACTCGCAGCAGATAAGCGAGCCGCCCAGCGCGCAGATGAAGCACCAACCGGTGTTCACGTGACAGGGCACTTTGCCAGGTCTGGAACACACATGGTTTTTTTTTTATTAAAACATTTTTCTTAATTTACTAATATTTCTAGTAAGTTTTACAGGTAAGCTTGAAAAAGTTTGTGCTAGGATATTGTCCACGGCAATAGTCGAATGACGATTCGAACTCACGACCGCTAAATCTGTAGTCCTTACCCTTAACCATTAGACTATTTGCGTTTCAAGTTATATAAGTATATAGTATTTTTTTAATACATTTTCTAAGGATTATATGATGAGGGAAGAAAAATGACTAGAATTTTTTAAGAACCGGGCACCGACAAAGGCTGTCTTAGAAAGAGATGGAATGCGTAGGTGACAAAATTTTGTCAGTGAGTAATACTTGATCTGGAGGTCCCTGGAAAGGGAGATGAGGAGGTTAAGAAATTTAGCAAATGATCTGTACAGACTCACCTATGCTCATAGTGCCGTGGACAAATTATATGTGAAGCTGACAAGATCTGAGAACCAGCTGGAAGACATTTTGTAAAGGAGTGATAGGTCGCTGGACATCTAACGCAACGCGCGAGCTTGTCACCGCTGAATCTAGTCTTACAACCTCTAGGGTCATCACTGACACACGTATGACACACATGTCGGGGACAGACGACTGGCTCGAAGAATCCTTTGATATTTTTATTATTTCTATGAACTTCGCCAGAGTGGTATTGAGTTTGCGGCCAGTGTTCCAGACATTCCAGATGATAGTATCTGTTGCATTGCGCTAACTGACATCTCTGTCTATACTCGATCCCGTCCCTCGGTGACGTCATAGATCTACATACGAAACAAACAGGTTTATCGTATTGCACACAATTGTAGCATTTAAAATCGATATTGTCTGTATCGGAATTCCGATTTTTCGCAGGTAGTTTGATATCGATTATTTTACATTCACCAATTTCCGTATCGCTCCAATCGAGTTCGTGTTCACTCGAATCTGAGTAATATTCGTTCTGTGAGTTGAATATTTCTGTCATTTTATCAGTCATCTGAGCTTCGAAGTTACTGGCATCTACGATTATATGAGATTCTTGGTCATCTATTGATAAATTCTCTTCTGAAACATTCAATTCATGGGATTTCTCATCGCTTTGACTGTCGGCATCTAAACCGTTGGAGTCATCTAGACCTTTTTGCTTTCGTCCTCTGTTCTTCTTCTTCTTCTTTCTACCTCTAGTTGGTAACTGTTTGTCAATAACTTCCGTTTCTTTCTTAGTACAGTCAACGTGGAACATAAAATGACATCCCTTACATTTAAGTAGGTTGCCACTTCTCTCGCAAATCTCGCAAACTTTTTCTCTTGTTAGACCTTTAAATAGATTAGGCTTCGCTTCAGTTAGCTGTTTGAAATATTCTTCGACTTGATCAAAATCATCGTCACTTAGAAAGTTCGCGTCGTTACGACATCCCGCTACGTCGCCGTTCGTAATATTAACTGTCTCGCTTGTGTTGCCATGATCTTTATAGGTTATGTTAGATTTTGTATTGAAAATTTCAAATAATTTAATTTCGTCATCTATATCGGAGTTGCCATTATAATCTTCATTGTAATACGGCCGCGCTATCCTCCGCTTCGATTTTGATTTAGGAATGTAAACCTCATCATTTACTTCTTTGTCTACTTTTGTTTTCTTTCTAATTTTTTTCGGCTGTGTTGTTTCCTTTTTGATACCTTTAACTAAATTAGCTTGTTCTATCTCATCTGTTCTTTTACTATCAGATTTCGAGCTTTCTTCGTATTGCCATGTTTTATATAAATAATGTGTAATTTCGTCCTTAGTCAGTTCTGGATGTTCATCTATTAACGAATCTTGTCTGAATTCTAGATATTTCAAAAATTCAGGATCTTCGAATTTATTTTTTATAGATTTAATTGATTTCTTTTCGACACTCCTGTCTAATGTCATTCTTAATGATTTATTGTCGTCAATAACCTCTTTGACTTTCCAATTCGTCTTTTGTGACACTGCGATACATGATTCTCTATCGTCTTCTAATTTCACATCTTGGTCGACATCTAAATTAGGAGTGTATAAACTTGTTTCTTCTGTATTTTCCGAACATGTTGATTCTATATCTGAATTTAAATTTTTGACTGACTGATTATCAGTGTTGCTATCTTTATTAATTTCTACGTCATTATTTTCGTTTAAAGGATTATATTGTTTTTGATCTAGATTTTCATCAATGTTCTCTTTTTCTTCTTTGAAAATATTGGTATACACTTCACCAACTTCTTCATTATCTTGTATATTATTAACTTGATTAATTGTGTTTTCTTTATTAATATTTTTAAAAACATTTTCTTTAATATCTTCAGTTGTATATGTCATTTCGCATTTTGGCAATTTTTCTTCAATCGGCGTTGAATTATTTTCAATATTTTCATTTTTAGAAATCTTATCATTATAGACATGTATTAGATTATCGTCAACGTCATTTTCGTCAGGAATAGAACTGGAATACCCATTTGAAAAAGAATGAGGCACTTCACTATCACGACACTGAATTGATTTTACATTTACATTGTTAAGTTTCTCACCATTATCTTTTAAAACTTGATTTTTTATAATCTGTTCATCTTTTATAAATTTATCACAAGACATCTCACTCTCGTCTAGTTCAGAATTTTGGCTCTCTAAGATTTGATTACCATCTAAAAATTGTAATTGATCTAATTTCATTGATTTCATTTCCGTTGATTCGCAAACAATTGTACATAAATTGTCTGCTTTTATATCTTGGTCTTCACTATTTTCTACCAATTTTGCTACTTTCTGATCAATTTCTATGTCATTGGTCACATTGAATTTCACGTCTAATATATTATTTGATAACTCATTGTTTGATTTTGTTAAGTCTACATGATTTTGACAATTTTCTGGCAAATTCATAATTTCTATATCCATTCCTGTGTCATTGGACTCAGATAAACTGTCCATCAATTTATCATTACCCGAACTCAAGTCGTCTTGATTTTCACAATTCACTGGCATATTTCCTTCGTCACCCATTACAATATCATCGGCATCAGATGAATTTTTATTTGATAAAATATTGTCAGATTTCGTCAAATCTGAGTCATTTCGACAATTTTCTGTTATCAGTATACCTTCCGAATGCATTTCTATATCATTAGAATCGCATAATTGGTTGTTCGTCACACTCTTCGAATCGCCATCATCTGATTTGATTTTATCACTTTGTATATTATTTAAATTGATTACACTAACATCTTGTTTATCTTCGTCAAAATTATGTTCTACATCTATAGTTTTGATTTTATTTTTTAAAATTGATGTACATTCGAAGACGTCGTCTGTACTATTAGACGGTGTTCTTATTTTAGCTAATTGATCTTGAACTTCATTTAAATCTAGTTGCATTGACTCACTGATATCGCTATTTAACGTATTTTCTTGATTTTGTACTAAATTATTGTCATTCTTGTTATTTACGGAGTTATTAATCACTTCTTGTGCATCGTGTAATGTGGTTTCTTGATCTTTATTAGTTTCATTTAATGGTTTATCAACTTTATCATTACCAGTTTTATTAAGTGTTTCATAATTCATTTTACTATAATCATGTTCATTTTGATGCGATAGTAATTTAACTTCGATTACATCGTGAGATTCTTTTCTAGACCGTCTAAGACTGAGAGATCTTCTTGTATAATTTTCATTAGTCAATCTTTGTTTACTATTATATTTGCATTCTTTATCATTTTTATTATGCGATCTATAAAATGATTTCTCTGGTGTTTTTGATTTCGCCTTTTGTAACCATCTATCCATATGTGATTGTTTTTGGATTTTTGTTATACCAGTTTTAGCAGCCATGTTATCTAAACAGGCAGTAACAACTTCAGATACGTCTAAAGATTTATTTCTCGTTTTGCTTTTAGAACGTTCATTATCATTATTTTTTGTGTCATCTTCAGAGAACAAGGTGTCATATAAGCTCTCACTTAATGAAACATCACTGTTAGTTCTAGTTATTCTTTTTTCTATTTTGGCAGTCACTTTAGAAGGCTTTGCGTTTCCAAGCATATCACGTAAAATATCAATTCTTAGTCTTTTTGGTTCACGCAGTAGACTTTCAGCTTCACCCACTGACACTGCCCATTGAGGCTGTTTCTTTTCTGTTATAAAGAAGGCTGCATACAATCTTGGATCACGTTTCTTTTCCTGAAAATAATTTTAATGATTAACACAATGTGGAAATTTCAAATCAGTCCTTGCATCATTGATATTAATTTTTTTTATTACCAAAAACTTATATTGTTGAATTAGTGAATAATTTTTATGGATGGTCTGCTAGAAGGTATCTACCTCGTCATGAACCTGGATGCAATTTTTCATAAATTTATAACTACATTCTAATAGAACACAAAAGCTAATTAAGTGTATATTTTTGTTTCGCGCAGATAGAGGCTAGTGTCTGCGATGCGGGCAACAGCTAGTAATATTATAAAATAACTAACCTCTGATGTGAAGTTTTCTCTAGTCATCTCAAACTCTAGTTGACCCAGGAACTTTCGTAACATGTTCTGCATTATCCACCCACGTCGGCCGTTGTCACCCAGGAACGTCACATGCAGGATATCACGCTCCATTCTACCCAATACTGTAAAAATAATAAATATTAACAGCCTTATGTTAAACAAATCTTGCATATCTTGGAGTATCTAATGTATAGTTTGTTTTTTCTTAATTTTATGAGCTATAACTCGTACCGAATAAGCTCTATGCTTGAGCTAGGTTGTGGTTTACAGTCCAATAGGCTAGCTTTAACCATCAACCACATGATGGAAATCTGTCTCATTAACTATTAAGCTATTGGCACTGCTAAACCAGGTTTGACAAACAACAGAGTCCACAATATATCAAATGTATTGAAACATTTCACAATCAACATTTTAATGAAATACATTAAACTTACAATCTCGTAGATGTCTTGATTCACAAGCAGCTTGTAGAAAAATACATTTATGAGCTTTATAAAGAAATATGCAAGAAATTGTAAGAAGTCCGATCAAACAATCAAAACTACAAAACAGATCTTATATTGAAGTAAGCATTATTAGATTTATGGTGTAAATTAATGGTTTATATATGTTTGACACCTTACTAATATTAGAATTTTACAAGACTTCAAGACAGACGGAATGAATGAAAATAGAATTCGAAATAATTGTTGATTACAGCATGGAATAAATAGCATACAGGCCTCTAATTAAGTTAGTTTCTAATTTTAATCTGGAGTCGCAGGCCACGGCAAGGAATGTGTTTAATTAAGATTTTATTTACTTACGTTTTTTCTTTACAAACGTCCCACTGGCTGGATCTCTTGTGACAATGCAAGGCCAGAATGGATATGAGCCCATTCTCGCCCATGCCAAGTCTCCGACCTGATATTCGCATTTAGCTTCCATTTCAAAAATCTCGCTTTTTGATAAAGTAATTTTGCTGTCGATTATCTCTTTCTTTTTCTTCTTGTTGCCATCAAAATCTAATGTTTTTACCACAGACAATGTATCGAGATGTTTTGCACCTAAGCTATATTTTTCTGAAGACCTTTCTAACACATTACTCATATGAGTTGATGGTTTATTATTTTTAACGGGTGAAAAAAGACTTCTAATTAATGTAACTGTCTCTTCTTTATCCTTTTCCTTACTTTGAATCAAGTCCTGTCTCATGTAGACCTTTGGAAACTTTTTAGCAGGCGATATTACATTTTTTTCATCCGATCCAAAACGACTTAATGATATATTTTCATTATAAATATTCTCAATTTGTGTTTCAAGTTTATTATCCGTTTGCTTTGATATCTCCATGCTTAACGGTGAATTTGATGCGTGCATTTTATACACAGGTGATTGCATACGGACTGGTGATCTGTCATACTTCGGTGACTTTACAACTTTAGTCACTGATCTATCGGAATCACTGGAATCCATCTCCGTTTTAAGCCTACGAGCTCTCCCATAACGGCTAGTGCTACTACTCTCCCAATTAGTGATAGGAGAGGTCACCCTTGAAGTTAAACTTGTTTCTAATTCTCTCTCAACCAAAGATTTCTTTTTTGATTTAATTTTAATAAAACTTGCACTGTCAACATATTTTATATCCTCTGCACTCAAATTGTCCTCAGATTCGTCCATCACGAGCCGTTATAAACCATTTAGAATCTAAATTAGTGCACTGACGTAATTTCATTCGAAATTATCGGCGATAAAACTTTCGATGTAATTTTTCATGCAAATAAATGTCCACAAGAGAATATTAAAAATAAAGTCAAAGCAGGCGAATTGAATTGAGTTATGCAAAATTTTTGTACAACCTTCGGCTGAAACAAAAGAAAAGAAATGAAGTTGTGCTCAGTGTCATCTAGGTTATTGAATTATTCACAAAAAATGAACCGTTTTGATAAAGCTTACAGAGTTTTTATGACAATTCATTTTAAATACGTAAGTTACCATGACGTTGTGCTATTTTAATGTCCTCCGAACATAATGGTTGCACACCAACCAAACGGGTGGGCAAATGTAATTTGTTACTGAGTCTTGGATCGGAAACTTAATTTTCATTTTAACAAATTTGTTACAAGGCAAATGAACATAAAAGTAATCATTTCAAAACGCTTACTACGCACAGGGTCCAAAACAATTCATAAAATCTCCAACGTTAAATTATCATTTGAGCAAAGTCCTATTTTGTTCCGAATAGGAACCCTCTGTAAGTGTCATCCACGCGCCATCATATTTTTATAATCAAGAAAATGACGATAAACTTACACAAACAAATCCGTTTAACTTAACTTTGACGGCTTTATTCCTTAACATTAATGTACACACACAAAACACAAAATAATTTCACTTGATTTATATCATTCAATACAAAATAAGTTCATCGACGCTTGATGCCGCGAAAAATTACCACAGAATGTTGTGAATGTGTGAGTGTGTCAAACGATAAACGTTTATGAATGTGTGAGTTACGGTCACTAAAATTATGTAAATAAAACAGTCGATGTAAAATGTATATGTAATGGCATGCATTTTGCATAGTTCATTGGACCTTTTCTCTACAAAACTTTTACCTCAATGTTTTTTCCATTGTAATTCCATTTTAAAATGATTTGGTTTTCCATTGAATGAAAAACCAAATCATTTTAAAACAATATTTCTAGTTTCTACGGTTGGAAAGTAAGTAAAAGGTTGTAAAGACATTTATGATAGAAAAAGGTTTGCAAACTAGTGTTTTATGAATACCGAATGTGTACTGCTGCAATTATATATATTTTACAGATTCTTTGTAAACTTAATAGCATATAGAAGAAATTGTGATGAAGGAGAAGAATGAGGTATTCTGGTCTAGATCTAGCTCTTGGTTATCAACTAAAATAACAAATAAAAAACACTTCTATATGTAGGGACCTAAACTTCTATATACTGTCATACTTTTTTTTCATCCATTAGGAATGCTCGTTTAATTATTTCACTAATTACTTGGTGAGAAATGAATTGTTAGTAAAATTGCTTATCTGTATTGCCATAAGCAAAGAAGTCGGAATGACTAATATTATCTGTGATTGTCAATGTCATCATCGCCTTGTCATTGCCGAGTCCCTGGCATATGGCAGTTGTCAAATAAAATAAATCGGAAGTTTTTCGTATTGATTTGGTTGCCTAGTAATTAAACATATTGATTAAAAAATGTCGGGGATTGTTAAAACAAAGGACAGTAAACTAGAACCGATAGCATATAGTGACGCGGCTCTCAGAAATAATGCGGCAGTTGTCGAATATTGTAGAACATCCATGGCTGCGTTATCTGGATCTACGGCAGGTACATGACTGTCTCTACTTAAATTTCTATAGATTTCTAGTAGACTAAACTAAGATCTAGAGAAAACATCAATTTTTTAAGTTTTAAGAACTGTTTTAAGAACTGGCATAACGATGCTCTTTTGTTTTCCAGGTGTCCTAGGACTGACGGGATTGTATGGCTTTGCATTTTATGTGTTTGCAGTAATTATTTTATGGGTGATGTTTATGATTAAAGCTGGTTCGGATTGGCACAAATATTATATATCGAGACAGAGTCTGCTGACAAATGGATTTTTCGGTGCATTATTTACATATGTCTTATTCTGGACTTTTATATATGGAATGGTACATGTTTATTAATGAATATGAGTATAGAAAGTTATTTATGTTTATATAAGTGACACTAAGAAGTAATATTAAAATGTGTAATATATAAATGATGTTTCTTGATATATATATAGGACTAATAAGTAAAGGAGAGCGTCGGAGACGCAGTTGTTAAGCGCTCAACTGGACTGGACCGTACTCGACATTGTCCAGGTTTAATCCCTGCTGTATACCAATGTGTTTTTTTTAATTATCGAATTGCATATGTATATTATCCGACGCTCTTATGGTGAAGGAAAACATTGTGATGCAACCTACACATATTGGGGAAGAATTCAAAGATATGTGTGAAGTCCACCAATACGCACCGGGCCAGTATGGTTGATTATGGCCTAGTTACTCCTAACAATAGGGTAGGCTCGGAACCCCTTGATGGGGATGTATAATGAGCTGTTGATGATGAACTAAACAAATACAATATTGAAATGTATTATAACAAATGCACTTTTTGTTCATAACTGTAACATTTTTTTAACATTTTCATTTAAATTATGTAATTAGACTTTTTTTTGAAGCGAACGATTTTGGATAAAGACGGAAGATGTTTCAAGATCTATTATATCAACACAGAATAAAAATGTAATAGGCAATGTACTTGTTCTCGAGACTGTGTTCTCTATGTATGCCAAATTTCATCCATACTGTTGAACTGTTTTGGAGATACCTTCTTACAACCATAAACAAAACATACCATCTGAATCATCATCATCAATAGCCCTTGTCTGCCCATTGTTGGACATAGGCCTTTCCCAATGCCTTCTACAGTATGCGGTCCTCCTGCCGCATCCAACGACTTCCTGCCATCCGCACTAAGTCGTCGGTCCACCTGGAGGGAGGACGACCCACACTCCTGGTCCCCAACCATAGCCTCCACTCCAGCAATTTCCATCTGAATATTTGCATTTAAATGTAAGATGTCTACTGATTGATCAATACCATTGTTCCAAATTCAGTTTTGTACATTTCGGTGTTGTGTAATAATTAAGTAATATATGAATAAGTTAAAATTTGGCTGTTTTATTTTATTCAAGCAAGTATATACCAATGACAAGACAAACATAGCTTGTTATCGTTATCATAGACTAAATATCTTGGTTTAACTTTTTTATTTTATTAGGTGGCAAAGAGCAAATGGCCACTTGATTTTGCTAAAATCATATCAACTGTTTCCCATAATAATCTTCAACATTATGTTGATGACTTGAATGGTCTAAGGAAGGGACCTATAGTGATATCCCCTTCTATGCTCCCGCTGAGTCCTGTAGGTAGGGGAACTCGACTAGAATTAGGTCTCGGGAATACACAATCGTCAGACTGCTTACAGAATAAACCCCACGTGACAGATATCACTGCGTCGCGATATTGCACCGGGTGTGTGGGACATAAACTTAATTAGTGTAAAAAATAGAATATTTCATTTCTTAATGTTTATAGTTCTTTACTTAATAAACTGGAACATTTTTATAAGCTAATTGTTATTGTAAATTTTAAAAAGGCAGTAAAGTAAGAATATAATGTAGGCATTGACGTAATTTAAATAAGCATATTCATATTAATTGAATTTAAAAATGATGTGATAAATAGACATGTCGTTCCCGTGTCGTGAGATGTAAATATCTTCAATATAAAACCTATTTAGTGGTGCGGCGTCAACCTAGCTAAACTCGTTACCGGACGAGAGCTATTAGTTGTCGATGACAGCGTGATCGCTACGAAATTGCTAGCAATTTATGTGTTGAAAATAACATTACATTATAATCCAATAGTTTACGAACAAAATAAAATGTATCGTTTAAAAATTCTTTTAAAAAAGATTTAAGGTTTGTCATAATTACCGCTTTAGTAACTGGCTGACAGTTATTCATAATGTTTTTTTTAATAAAAGGAGTATTTATACAATCATCGATAAATAAATTGAATACACAGTGGATGAAGTAACTGCGGTCGGTTTTATGGGCGTTGCACTGGTGCGTTGTATTGCGGAGAAAATATAGTCCCACTTGTCATTAATATTTCCTACAATAATGTCAGCTAAAATAACTGGAGGGTATTAGACAGATTTGATAAAATATTTAATTACTAAAGAATTCAGTTGCAAAATAATTTAAATACAAAAGGCTATATTTAGCAAATATACTGATTAGTTTTTTAACCGTGTTCCTTTATCCATCAACTGTCAAAAAATATTTTTAGGTTATGTTACATGTCAAAACAAAAGTAACTCTTTTATCGTAGTCTGAAGATTTAGTGCGGCGACACACAGCGCAGTTTTATGTTCTCTGCACTTCATAACCTCCGACAGATTTATTGCTGAGAAACGTGCGGGCAGAGTTAACTTTTACTGATCTCTCTTTATTAAAAATATTAATGTTAATAAACAGGATTAGGACCTCCTTTTGAAGCGTCCAGTAAAAGATTTATAACAACAAACTTGAGCTCCGTGGGATGAAATTAAGCTACACTTTTTGTCGCACTCAGTGTCGTATCGTGTCACTATGCGAGAATTTAAAATGAGAATATATTTACGTTTTTACAAATGAATGCGGAAAATATTAATAGTCTAATAATACAAACGTAACCGCGCGCCTCTAATTAAGTCCAGCTGGCAAAGAATATCTTCTTTTTTTTTATGATTACTTTATTTTACACTGTTCCTTAAAACTAGAATATCACGTAATAAATATTTATCCCGTAACTTGTAATACACATTTATTATCTAGATTTCTAGATGTAGATAAAAAAATATGTTTGACTCGACTGTGTTTTCTAATTTGACCGATAGATAGCAGTAGTTACATTATATTAAATTGAACGTTTTATGGATTTAACAGTTTTGATACGAGTGTAAGAATACCTATTAATAAAGAAAAAAAAGTAACCAGTTCCTCATCTGCTGTGAACATAAATAAATGAAATAAAATTAAGCGCCAACAATCGCAGAATTGTAAGAGACGCGGACAAATTGTTCTGCATTATGTTACAGATTGCTAATTGCCTGGTCTCTGGTTTTTACGTGTTCCTTTGTTTAGTTCTTAAAATATTAATGCTAACGAATCTGGATATTTCAGGGCTGCCAACTTTGAATAAATTTATAGGTCATCTCTGGCAGAATAACGTGTACCTATGTACTTGTAATGAATATTTGACGCAAAGAAAAAAAAACGTCACACGCGTTGACTGTCACTTGTTCGTCTTACTTTAAATATTGGAGTAGTTAATAAAACCAATCTGTTGGCACCGTTTCTACCGTACCTTAATAGATGGCAGTAAACGTGACTTCTAAAGTTATTTATAAGTTATATTACAACGGAAATGTTTTAAAAACTCAATTTCAACGAACTTAATGGAAAACAGATACATAATTATAACTTTAATAAGAAATTTATTACAAAATAACAAGGGTATTAAGGCAAATAGGATTATGGGGTTCATTATAAAACAATTGAGTTGGAAAATTAATTTCCCTCAGGATCTGTCCGCTTGTCATATCTGTGTCAATGAGTAAGGAGGATTTAATTAGCTTTAATAACTTGACTGATTTGCCTTGTAAATAGGAAGAAAATAACCTCAACTGTTCTTTCTATTGTAAAACCTGCCACACACCTTCAGTTTTAACTGTCTTATACATTCCTGTTCATAGTTTTGTTTGACCATGTTTGTTTTCAATGTACATTCCGACTGACCAATTATAGGTGTGTAGCAATCTTAACCGTTGCTTTACGGTTTTTAAAGTGTTATGTGTTATTCAATTTGTAATCTACAGCGTAATGCGAAGGTGGGGTATAGAGTCAGGCGAATTGTTAGTTTTTCAAAACGATACCAAAGAGTATTTTAGGTAAATTATATCTATAAATAAATACGTGATGTTAATGTTTGGCTCTATTTTTGTGGGAATTAGGCGAACGGATGAATGTGAAAGACACATTTAAAAATGAATTTCAATTAAAAAGAAAACAAATTTTGAATTGTGTTCGATTTTCAAACGATGTTCGACCAAAGAGTATTATTAACTCTAAACAACCAGGTGGGTTCAAACTCCATTCTTATGTTACAGTCTTATCCTATGCCTTTAAAATTAAAAAAAAAACAATCCTGTCCTAAAATCATCTTCATATCTTTGTTAACGTTTAACAATTTCAACTAACCACAAAACGTTATCGCATCGCAAAATTATGATGTGTGAAATTGCTTCAGTATAGAGAACGTCATATTTTAGAGAGGGACGTAAAATTTGTCCGTACCCTGACGGGAAGGGTAATGACGGTCGTAAATATTGTATAGGGGTAAAGTTCACTGCCATACTAAAACTCTAGTATTATTGATAATCTATTAAAATGTTATCCTTCCAGTTTCCTAATTTTTCTTGAAGCAGATTTTTGTTTATTCATCAATATTTCTTGTTCCCACTATTCTCGTGCGCTAGGTTATGGTTTACAATAGTCGAATGGGATTCGAACTCTCGTTCATAAGATCAAAAATCCGTACCACTAACCAATAGTCTATTGGCACTTAATGTTATTTGTTTTTAAATATCTTGGCTCAGAAAATGAGTCGCTATACAGATCACAAAGTTATGTGTATTGTAATTTTGGAAATACCTAAAAGCATAACAATGTTAGCTCACTACACGTCCTCACTGATGGGCTCGAAGCCTACCCTTATTATAAGGAGTAACTAGGCCATAGTCAGCGCAGGCAGGAAGAAGGAAGACGACATGAAGGCAGCCAACGCATAGCCCAGGACAGCGTGAGCTAGCGGCGTACTGTGGACGCCCTCTGCCCCACCGTTCCTATATCCATATCCAAGTCAAGTCAAATGGCATTAAACATAGGGTATGAGTCAGTTGGACAAAAACTGCTATGCGAGAATTTTATACAGATGAAGCGCGTGAGATCCGACGACTTAGTGCGTACGGGAAATCGTTGAATGCGGAAGGAGGACAAAGACCTATGTCCAGCTGTGGGCAGACAAGAGCTGATGATGAGGAAGCGTGTAGAATGGTTGACCTCTCGCAAAAGGAACCAATGATCTGGTCAAAGTTGTGAAATTATTCTGGATGAGGGCAACCGAGGATCATCGTGGCTATCTTTTAGGAGGGCCTGCGTACAACACTGGGTGACAAGCTACTTTCACGATGATGATGATGATGATAAAGCTGTAAAGGTAGAGGAAGATCGAAGAAGGTGTGGATGGATTGAGTGAAAGAGGATATGCTTAAGAAGTGTGTAAGTACTGACAAAAGGGCTGACAGAGATGTATGGAAGAGTAGAACATATTGTGACGACCGTAAGGAAAAGTGTAGATTGATGATGATGATGATAAATCGGTTGGCTTTTTTTAATTCCATGTGGACATAGTCGTGGGCATGAGTTAGTCTTGTAATGAGACATTTAAAAGTGATCAAATAGGTAAATCCGGGACTGGCAGGTTTTAATAAAACCAACATATATTTTCTAATAAATGTAAGTTACCAGAGAAAATAAAACCAAATAGTTTGGTAAATACTTGCCTAAAATTCCATTTAATCAAGTAAGAATTCTGGAGGAAAGCAGGTTAACTTGAGTTGTAGCAATTTATAAGCAAATCGCTAACGTTCTTACGTACACATTCTTGGGGAGTATTTCAAATTGGGCTTTGGATATATAATCAAGATTGTCTTAGTAATATTATACATGTAAAACTTTAGTCGAATATTTGTTATTACATATCTCCAAAATAGCTTAACGGATCTCGTTCAATTGTGGTATAGATATGAAACAATCCGGTATAACACATAGATGACGAAGTTGCTTTTTAATTTTTGACAAGAAAAGCAAACGAGCGGATTACAAAGATGATCGTCGACGCTCATGGACATCCGTAACACTAAAGCAGCAGATGCGTTGCTTTCAAGATGGAGATACGCTCGCTTGAAAGACCATAAGTCCTACTGGTTTCGAAATACCGCCGTGCACAGACCGTTCCACAACGCGGCTGTGAATTGCATAAAATTACAAGAGAACCGCACAGTCGAGGAATGTCAGCCTTTCAAGTGATTTGGATGGTACCGATCTGTTGACTCATACGATGTTGGAACTCTTACTAATTGCGTACGGACGGAGTCACGTGTGAAAATTAGTGTTTCATATTTATACGCACGTAGATAAATAAATAATTAGTAAATAAGTACGTTTAATATAAAATAATTTTATTACTGTTAAAATTTCATCTTCATCTCCATCGATCAACACTTCATCGTATAGATGGTGCGGCGATCGCTACCGATTTTATGAACTTAAAGGCTATAAAGTTATAACGTAGGTTGTATACTTGATCCTCTCAACACTTGATCTCTATAAAATGTGCCTTAAAGCTGCCAGTTTATTGCTCATACAAGTTGTAACCTCTTCACACGTTTTCATGATATTTACGATGATTTATATATTCGACAATATTGACTGAAAAAAATTTAATATTTCATTTTGAAAATCTACAAAATAAATTAAATTGATATGTCTGTATTTAAGATTAAAAAAAGCCATACTTCACGAACATGATGCCTTGCTTATAAAGAAAAACTTTTTTTTTTTTAATTTTGGTCTGTCTGCCCATAAGACCGCGTTTATATAGGGCAATCTCTGAAACGCCTGGACAGATTTTGAATGGACTATTAATCGAAGGTAGTCGAAGTATGGGAGAGTAACTTGGGCAGTTTTTGTTTAATACTTTGTTTCCTGTCTAGTATCTATTCAAGACTTAACTAAGTAGTGTATATGTGGAGATTTAATGTTAATCTTAAAATGCATTATTTGTTTATATATATATATATATATATAAATGAATTGCTGTTCGTTAGTCTCGCTAAAACT